>JAWWEE010000293.1:0-14414 GCA_035221455.1 Xenops minutus | reverse complement strand
TTCCTCACTGGCAGAGAAGGAGGCACCAAAACAAAGGGTAAAAGAGTCCTTGATTTAGGATAAACCCCCCAAAAATCGGTGTGTTATCAACACCACTCTCATCCCAAATCCAAACCACAGCAGCTGCTGAGGAGGAATGAACTCCATCCCAGCTGAACCAGCACACGGGGCAGCCAGGTGGGATTTGGGGGGCACGGATCCCTCAGGGGGTGGATACAGCACTTGGAATATGCTGGGTTGGAAGGAACCCCCAAGGACCATCCAGCCCAACCCCTGGCCCTGCACAGACACCCCAACAATCCCACTCTGTTCCAACTCAGATAACTGGGATGTGCTGGAAACCTTCCTGAAGGGGGGAAAAATAGATCACGGAATCAGTGAATTGGAAAAGCCCTCCAAGATCATCAAGTCCAATCTATAACCCAACAACACCTTTTGCTTTAAATTAAATCCTGTGCTCCCATGACCTTTCCCAGTGGATCAGTCTGCGGAAGCTTTTTATTGCTGAAGGCACTGGCACTGTGTATTTATTAAACCAAAAGAAAGATGAATTCCACTAAAAATGCCAAGTGTCTGTCTCTATCTGAACATCTCTTCCCATCCCTGCAAGTGTCCAAGGCCAGGTTGGAGCAACCTAGTCCAGTGTAAAGTGTCCCTGCTCATGGCAGGGGGTGGCACTGGATGGCCTTTAATGTCCCTCCAACCCCAAAATTCCACGCTGCCATGAGACATTTCTGAGCAGCAGCAGCTGAGGTGCTCCCTGCTGACTGATGTGTGCCCTGTGCTGTCACAGAGGAACGCGGGCAGCAGCTCTGATGGCACGGAGGACTCCGATTTCTCCACGGATCCCGAGCACACGGACAGCTCGGAGAGCGACGGCACCTCGCGCCGCTCGGCCCGCGTGACACGCTCCTCGGCCAGGCTCAGCCAGAGCTCCCAAGGTAAAGGCTCTGCTTCCAGAGTTCCAGCCTTTTAGGCTCGGTGTGCTCCGTCTTCCTGAGGTTTAGGGCCTAAATATGTGGAATTTAAGGGTAAATGGAGAGGCGTGCATGGGTTTATTGGTTATTCTTCGCACGGCAAAAAGCACGTGGTAAAGGTGGGGTTGTGTATCTAAAGGTTGCACTGCTGGTGGAAATTGAAGTGTGAGTGTCCTCTGTGAGAAATTGTCAAGGGAAGGAGGAATCAAACATCATAATTCCACTGCCAGCTTTGCCTCGTTTTTCTGAGAACTCTAAAAATGTGCTTTCCAGTTATGTTGGCACTGGAGCCAAGCGAAGGAGAGGGGGTTTAGAGGTGAAAGTTGTTTTTGTTTCCTTCATTTGTTTGTTTGGGGGGAGTCTCTGCTCCAAGGGAAGATGTATTTTTGTGATTTGCTGATCCTGCTGTGCAATAAATGTAACCAACATATTGCCAGTTATTTTGTGTGCTCCTACTTTGGCACCCAGATTATAAAAGGAAACATGGAACGTGTCCACCTCTTTTTTTAGTGTTAGTGTGGGCAGTTTTTGGCTGTTAGTCCATATGTTGCCATCTGGCATCAAGGGGAGGAAATGACAGGAGATAAAAACTCATTTCCATTGCTCCATGTAGACACTTGGATAAAAAAGAACTGGTTTGTGACAAATTTTATTGCAGATGAGACATACATGTGTGTAACTGTGTGGTGATTAGATCTTAAAAACAAGAGGGAAGGTGTGTATGGAATACCTGTGATATCCCTAAATTATGACTGCATTATTTTAATGCAAAATAGTGGTTTTACTTATATTCCCTTCCCATTGCAAGGGTTGGAATTGAATGAGCTTAAAGGTCCCTTCCAATCCAGACCATTCCACGATTCTTGTGAGCAGTGTAGGATCATACACAAATACAGATACAAATCAGCTACAAATACAAATCCAAATCAAATGCAAATCCCAAATAAAATACAGATTCCAGCTCCACACTGGAAGCAATCGTGCTCTTCCCAAGGCTTACCTAAACCCTCATAGTTCTTATCTAAACTAGCAGATCTTTAGCTTTCCAAGTGGGAGCTACCTGGTAATTACTGCTTAATTAAGTAATTAAGTCGTGAGCAGGCTGCTGTAATTGCCCCTTGCTCAGTGTGAGTAAAATCCCAGAGATTTCTCTCGGGGAAGGCCAGAGCGTGGCAGGCCAGAACCATCTCTGGCAGTCTGGGGGCGTGCAGGTGGTTCTGCTGGTGTAACCCTGGTGTTGCCATGGGATCAGATTCCAGCCCGGTCCGTAACCCCCCGTCCTTTGGAGCGGAGGAGCCCGTGTACTCCACGAGGAGGGTGACCCGGAGCCAGCAGCAGCCCACGCCCGTCACTCCCAAGAAATACCCACTCCGGCAGACGCGCTCCTCCGGCTCCGAGACCGAGCAGGTGGTGGATTTCTCCGACAGAGGTGCGTGCTGTGGGGAACCTGTGGGGAAACCCCTCCTCCCAGGGTATGCTGAGGGTTGGAGCAGCTCTTGGGTGTTCTTCATGTGTGTTTTTAAAGGCTTTGCCCTGCCAGATTTGTCACATCCTTATCAATATCCTTATGCAGACACGAAGAATGCAGCGGATCACGACGAGTCCCCGCCTCGCACCCCCACGGGGAACGCCCCTTCCTCAGAGTCTGACATCGATATCTCCAGCCCCAACGTGTCCCACGACGAGAGCATTGCCAAGGACATGTCCATGAAGGATTCGGGAAGTGACCTCTCTCACCGCCCCAAGCGGCGCCGCTTCCATGAAAGCTACAATTTCAACATGAAGTGCCCCACCCCTGGTTGTAACTCTTTAGGTAATTCCAGCTCCACGATCCATCTGTTGGGTTTTGAATGCCTGCTGTGATATTCCAGCTCCCACTTGGGTTGAGTTTTACATCCTGAAAACATGCAGTTAATTAGGAGCAGAAATATTAAGGAGAAGTGGGTCTAGGGAAGGGATGTGAATGCAGGTGTATCTGGAGGAGTATTTCTGGAGGTGTTTTCTGGAGTGATGGGGAATGACAGGATAAGGACCAAAATAGGAGGATGAGCACAGGTGTGGGAGGAAAACGCAGAGTCTTGCAGGCAGGGAACTGATTTTTTTACCAGCAACAAGATTTCAGACCCAAATTATTGCTCTGCTGTACCTGGCTGCTTGCAGGGAGTGCAGCTTTTGGGGCAGTGTAAGAAGGATTTTCCTTCCTTGTGCCATGAACCAGGAAGTTTGCTGCTTCTATCCCACTGGCAGTGACCTGATCCTGCCCCTGTGAGGGATCTGGGAGACTTTTTAAACCTCTTTGTGCTAATTTATTACAAGCTGGGTTGTTTTTCTGACCCTTTGCAGGACACCTGACTGGAAAACACGAGCGGCACTTCTCCATCTCGGGCTGCCCACTCTACCACAACCTCTCAGCAGACGAGTGCAAGGTGAATGATTTATCTTGTTTTACCTGCTGGTTTATCTTCCTTTTATTTTCTTAGGACAAAATGCCAAGATCTGTAATTTATGAGCAGCAAACAGAGCTGACACGTGTCAGCTGATGTCTTTAGCTGTAAGACAGCAGCATTTGTGTGTCAGACCTGTGAGCTGCAGTCCAGAGTATTCACCTGAAAGAGAGAAGGAGTGCAGGGAGTTGCTGCAGCACTGACAGGTGAATTTTGGGTTGCAGGTGCGAGCACAGAGCCGGGATAAGCAGATAGAGGAACGGATGTTGGCCCATCGGCAGGATGACAACAACAGACACGCCACCAGGCACCAGGTAAAACTGGGAGAACTCAGCCCCTGGTTCCCAGAATCGATGGTTTTCACCTTCCCCACATCTCAGCTGAGCTCTTGTGCCAGTCCTGATGCTCCCCAGTTGTCACCTCCAGTTTGTTTCAGCAAGTGTCCCTTAAATGGGACTGGAGCAGCCAGGGAGAGCAGAGCTGGGGTTGGCCTCTAATACCACAGGAGGCTGGAGTGTTCTTGGGATGGTCTTTTCCATGTGCTTTGATGTGTAGGACAAAAGAATTCCTGCAGAACTGTAAACTGCAATTTGACTCTGACTAAACAGAAAAGAACCAAACCAGGGGAATCACATTTTTCAGTTCCTGAGTGTTGGATTTGAGTCAAAGTGACTTCATGAGCCAGCTTGGGGCTCTTCCCATGATTAAGCATTCCATGAGGAGTGCTCCCTGTCCTGTGGGGCTGAGGTGCATGGGCAAAGGCTGTGGTAGGAAGAAAAAATTCCTGCTTTACATACCTGTGTTGTACCTGCAGTGCCCTGTTATTAGCAGAGGATTTGGTTGAGAGACAACAAACCTCATGAAATGAGGGCCAGGACAGAGGTTCTTTGGGGTGGGAAGGGGAATGTTTGGAGCAGTGAAGGATCCCACCTCTTGTTTTTCAGGCCCCCACAGAGAGGCAGCTGCGCTACAAGGAGAAAGTGGCTGAGCTCAGGAAGAAGAGGAACTCAGGACTGAGCAAGGAGCAAAAGGAAAAATACATGGTAAAAGCACTAACTTGGAATATTCTTCCATTCCCTCTGGTCTGAAACAAAACCCCTGAGCAGGAGTTTGGCTGTCCCAGTCATCCTGCAGCATTCTCAGCCAAAAACAGCTGCAAGCTCCACCAGCTCAGTAACAGCATGGCAGCCAAACTGTTGTTTGATTGTTCCAGGAGCACAGACAAACCTATGGCAACACCAGGGAACCTCTTCTGGAAAACCTGACCAGTGAGTACGACCTGGAGCTGTTCCGGAGAGCGCAGGCACGGGCATCTGAGGACCTGGTGAGACTCAGCTCCTGGTGCCCCTCCCAGCAACTGTTTAATAACACACCTCACATTTGGGGGACATAGGAAGGTTTCTGGGGCTAGTGTAGGTAAGTCAGAATGTTCTAGAGCAATTACACAGCTGGAAGCACAGCTGGAGCTGAGCTTTGCAGTCAGGAATGCTGCAGTGCCACTTTAATAGGGGTTTGCAGTGAGAGAGTGGGCACCTTCACCTGCTGGAAGGGTGGCTGAGGAGTGGTGACTGAAATGGAGCTCAAAACCTTGTGTTGAAGCTCCTGAGGTGCTTTCCAAAGCCACATTCCATCTCCAGAGAGGAACCAACAGAGCCTTTGCTTTCTGGTGACAGTTGCATCTGGAATACCTGAGGCAGAGCATTAGGCTGTGTCCTCTCCCTGCAGATCAGGATTTACATCCATGACAAGGATTTACCATCCATGGCAAGACATTCGCAGGGAGAGATGAATCCAGAAGACTTGAACTAAACGCTTTCCTTGAGAAAATTTTCATCTGCACTTACTTTTAATTTACATTTTTTCCCTTCTAGGAGAAGCTGAGGCTCCAGGGGCAGATCACTGAGGGCAGCAACATGATTAAAACCATTGCTTTTGGTCGCTATGAGCTGGACACGTGGTACCACTCCCCCTACCCCGAGGAGTACGCCCGCCTCGGGCGCCTCTACATGTGTGAGTTCTGCCTCAAGTACATGAAGAGCCAGACAATCCTACGCAGGCACATGGTGAGGGCCAGGGCAGAGCTCCCTCTGAGCTCCTCGAGCTTGTAAATGCTTTCAACTCTAGCTCAGTTGCTGTGGGAGGGGTGAAGGCTGTGGGTTTCCTGCTCTATCAGCTGCTGTTGGAAGCGTTGCTGTGCTTAAGACAGGAGTGACGCCCTCGTTTTGTTTTCTTGGCACAGGCAAAGTGTGTTTGGAAACATCCACCGGGGGATGAAATCTACCGCAAAGGCTCCATCTCCGTGTTTGAAGTGGATGGGAAGAAGAACAAGGTGATTAACTGGGACCATCAGGCCAGACTGGGGTGTGGAGTCAACCTTTTACATGTGCCAGTCACTGCTTGTCCTGCAGACAATCAGGATACACGTGGCCCTTTCTGCCCCTAATTGCAGAGCTGCTGGAGCCTGGTCTGTCCATTCTTGTAGGAGTTTTACTGCATTTTCTTCATGGCTATTCCTCAGCCCTGTTGTGCTCCACCAGTTCCATCTGTTGTCTTATATTGTGCTTGGAGATGGGAGTCAAAATCCCTTCCTGAAAGTTAGTGGGGAGATTTCTATGCTTGGCCTCAGCAGATTGTTCCTGCCCATGTCCTATTCCCTGGGAATACTCCACTCAGATTTGGGTGAGAGTGGGGAGCAGCCTGATTTGGTGAGGAAGACCTCCCTAACCCTGACCTGAAAGGATCTGACACTGCAGATTCAGCACCACCCTTGTGCCCTGTCCAGTTTTGTCCAGCCTTGAAGGTTTCAGAGGAAAGGACAAAGAAACAAATCCCAAAGCTGAATCCTGCTCTGCTGGAAGTTGGGAGGAGGCTCTGCCAGTTGCCAGAGACAACCCTGAAGCACAGGATTGACTCAATACAGAGACCCAACCCCAGCTCCCCTTCTCTGAGGGTGTGATCCTTTGGGCATTCAGAGCTTGAGATCACAAACATCCATTCCCATAGGAAGCCAGGCTTATCAAGTTCCATCACAAATGGAATTGTGTCCTGGCCTAAACTGCTCTGTTTGGAAGACTCCACATCCTTTCAGATGGTTCAGAACATTCTTGCCATTTCCCAGGCACAGTTGTGTTCACACCTGGCACATTCCAGTGCAATAACCATGAATCCCATTCCCCTTTTGCCTCTAGATCTACTGTCAGAACCTGTGTCTGCTGGCAAAGCTTTTCCTGGACCACAAAACTCTGTATTATGATGTTGAACCCTTCCTCTTCTATGTCATGACAGAAGCTGACAACACTGGCTGTCACCTGATAGGATATTTCTCCAAGGTGAGTGGAAAATACACACATCTTTGTTACTCACCTCAACAAAATGAGATTTAGGACAGCACTTACCAGCACTGAATCTCCCCCCTGAGCCTTTGCACTCTCAGGATTTGTTTCTTTTGGGAACAGATAAAGTTTCAAACCTGAGCTGCAGCTGCTTGCTGCAGGGATTGCAGCTTTTCTCATTCCTTGCATAAACCAAATCAGCTCAAAGAAATTACTGTTGCCAAGAAGCTTAAAACTGTGCACCAAACCCCCAGTTTAATGGCTGTTAAAGTCAGGCACCTGAGCCAGGCTGGTGGCAGAAGGATGATCAGGTTACTTGTTGTTAGGCTGGTTTTTCTGCTGTTGCTCCTTTCCCCTTGTATCAGTTGCTTGTTGGGATTATGAGATGCCCATTGTTTGTACAGACCTAGACCTGTCCATCCATCCATCCATCCATCCTCTCTGCTCCTGTTTTTAGGAGAAGAATTCTTTCCTCAACTACAATGTTTCCTGTATCCTGACAATGCCTCAGTACATGAGACAAGGCTATGGCAAAATGCTCATCGACTTCAGTGAGTAGAGAGAGAAATCCTGGGGGAAAAACCTCTCCATTGTGGCCATTTCAGCAGCAAATCTCACAGCTCTGCTGGGGGTTGAGCACTTGTTATGGCTGATTTCTGTACTTCTCTTTGAGTAGTTTAAACAGGGTTGGTTTTTTTTGTCTTTATAGGCTATTTGCTTTCTAAAGTAGAAGAAAAAGTGGGCTCCCCAGAACGTCCTCTGTCTGACTTAGGACTCATCAGCTACCGCAGCTACTGGAAGGAAGTTCTCCTTCGTTACCTGCATAACTTCCAAGGAAAAGAGATCTCCATCAAAGGTGATTTTTTTGAAGCTAAATAAGCCTGTAGTGAATTGCTTCCCACTCACCTTCCTCAAACACGAGGCAGGTCATGTTTGACTCATCCAGCGAGGTGTTTGTGGAGCAGCACATTCCTGTAGTTGGGAATGGCTCCTTCCCAATCTTGCCACCATTAAAGGTAGGCCACTTTGCAGCTTTTTTGGCTTCTTCTTTAAAAAACCACCATTTGTAAAATGATTCAGCAAAGGGCTTCATTCACCTGTAGATTAGAATGTCAATTTTAAAAAGAATAATGACCCCAGGAGCCAATATTAAGAATATTTGGACTCCTTTCAGTAGCACTTCTCTGTTTGTGACACTTGGGAATGGGTGGCACTTCATGGGGGTATCAAGGTAGTCCTGAAAAAGCAGAACTACATCTTCTGTCAGGATTGCACCTTATTACCATGGATCCTAAGATTTATACCACTAAGTCACTGCAGTACTGGCTGTGCCTCCTCAGTATGTGCAGGGAATTTGCTGTCTCGTTTCAAAAGGAGCTCCATAAAAGCCCTGGTTGAAAACCAGCAGTTTGGGGCCCTTGTGGAGGAATTTCTGCCTGTTGTTCCAAAACTGCTGGTGCTTTGCAGAGATCAGCCAGGAGACTGCAGTGAACCCCGTGGACATTGTGAGCACCCTGCAGGCACTTCAGATGCTCAAGTACTGGAAGGGAAAACACCTGGTCCTGAAAAGACAGGTAAGATTGGGGAGGGTGATTCCTCTGCTTTTATTGAGCTGTTGGATATGAGCCTGCTGAAATCAGGGTTTCCTTTGCATTGTGCTGGGTTTTCCAGCCTTCCCATTCCAGTGGGAGGAGAATTGTGATTTCCAAGTAAAACGGGAGTTGGGTGTCCCACCTGATTCTTCAGCAGTGCACAGATAAACTCTGTTGAGCTGCCTTTGATGTGTGGGGTAACATTGCACATTGTAAATGACTTTTTATGGGAGCAATGGCTCAACATTCCCATCATGCTCCTCACCATGCCAGCCTTTCACTGGGAAACAGATGACATGGAATATCTTGAGCTGGAAGGGACCCACCAGGACCATCCAGTCCAAGCCCTGGCCCTGCACAGACACCCCAACAATCCCAAAATGTCCCTCAGAGCATTGTCCAAACCCTCTTGGAGCTCTGGCAGCCTCGGGGCTGTGCCCACTGCCCTGGGGAGCCTGGTCAGTGTCCACCACCCTCTGGGAGAAGAACCTTTCCCAAAATCCAACCTAAACCTCCCCTGACATACAAGTGAATGGCATGAATGGACTCCTGCATGAGTCCTGTTTGTACCTTCATTAGTAGTTTATAAGGACTTTACTAAGTGGTGAACTTGGGGTTGTTTTCCCCTCCCTGGGACTTCATTTTGGAGCCTTAGCAGTGGGATTGCACTGCTTCTAGAAAGCTCTGTGGAGGAAATGTTGTTGGATACCATGGACACCATGGATAATTCTCCTTTGGGATCACGTGCTTTAACCTGCCCTCTTGTGCTCTCCCCCGTAGGACCTGATTGATGAATGGATAGCCAAAGAGGCTAAGAGATCCAACAGCAATAAGATCATGGATCCCAGCTGTTTGAAATGGACCCCTCCCAAGGGAACCTAAGTGTCCATCTCTCCTGGAGCCAGTGACCCCCAGCAGTAGAAATTCCCCAGGGATCTCTGTTGTATCTGTTGCTGTTGTGATTGGCTGGTACAGTACCCCCAAAACCCAGATCAGCTCCCCTTGGTACTGTCCTGGCCCGGATCTTTGTGCTCCCACAGTTCTGAGGAACTTGATGTTTCGGCCTCAATGAGGTTGCAAGGATTGGATCTGTATCGGACCCACAGGAAGCTGCAGCTGGCCCAAGGAGTCCTGATACTGGTACTGTACCTGTCCAGCCACTGGTCTTACCCTCCTGTTCTGCTCCAGTGAGGTTGTGTCGTGTCCTATAATCCAGTTGTTTCTTCCTTCAGGTTCCTTGAGCTCTCTCAGCACTGGAGTGACTTCTGTGGCTTTTGGACAAGGTCTGGCAGTGCTTGTTGGGGGAAGGTGTGGTTTTCCAACGAGCTGCAGTTACAATGACCAGCATTTTAACTAGTCCCATTCCATGTCTGAAATGGTTTTAGTGGGATAACATGCCACCTCTCAGCAGTTTTCCAGAGGATCCAGCAGGTCTTTTCCTAGTTAACGGTGTACAGTCACAACTTGCATCTCCTGTACTTGAGTGAGCCACTGAGTCAAGGCTGAGGGTGTGAGAACACCCTGGTCTGAGGTGTTCCTGGAGCTCCCACAGTCCCACATCTGCTGGAGAGACCCCTTTATCATAATTCCTGGTTTGCCTGCTGTATCTCTTGCATTTAGTGTGTCCCTTTACACAGAAACAGCCTGCTGAGTGTACCTCACTGGAGATGTTTCTCCCAGAGTCTTGTGGGTCTCTGTACTGGAGAGGTGTCTTTTTTTCCCCCCTCTAGACTGAAGAAATCAAAACTTGGGACAGATTTTTGCTGGCCTTGTCCAAACAGCCACAGAAGCTCCGTGAGTTGCTGGGTTGCCCACTCTGTGCTCCAGTGAGCTGTGGGGTGGATTATTCTCTGGCAGTGCATCCTTGTTTCTCTTTGTAAAACAAGCAGAAAAAAAAGCTTGTACTTCCTCCCTCCCAACCAGCACCACCAGAAGAAACTGTCCTGCAATGGCTTCCCAGTATAACCACTGTCCTTGTGCCACCTGGATGGCTCCAGTGTGACAAAAAGAGGGGACAGCCTCGGGGTGGGGACTGGGACCATTCCAGTGCTGATTTCATGGAACCCTTCCAGTGTTTCCTCACGGGACAGGGTGTGAAATGAAGCACTCACAGTGTCCTGGGAGGTGGGAGCCATTCCCTGTTAACCACTGACCCATCCTAGTGTGGAAAAGTTCTCTCCTGCTCCTCTCATGGTTGTCTGCCTTTCTCCTGGAAAAAAAAAAAAGGAAAAGAAAAGAATAGAAAAGAAAGAACCCAGATGATCAGTCCCTGGTGTGGACCTCGTGGGCATTACTGAACCTTGCTGTCTGTGCCCTTTGCTCCTGTATTGTAACTAACTGCAGATACTTATGGAATATCCACAGAAGTAGATCTCTTGTGGAGCAGGGAAGAGGGCCATTCTCCTGCAGAAGCTGTCCCCTGTTCCCATGACGTGGTAGAATGTGCTATTCCTGTATCTACTTCTCAATAAAGCATGTTCTCTGCTCCAGGTCCTGCCTTGCTGTGGTGATTTCCCCTGTGCAGCTCCACTGAGTGTCCCAGGGGACTGATTCTGAACCCATCCTTGTGCCTGGTGTTTTAAGGATTGTGGCTGGAGCTGCCTCTAAGGTTGAATCTTTCCAAACTATCCTGAATTTTTGATCACTTTGGAGCTTAATGTGCACAGGAGGAAACCATGAGGATGTTGCCAGACACTGGGAACTTCAGTGTGTGGGATAGGATCCATCAACCTGAAGGTCACTGAAGAAGGAAGGAATTATCCTAAATTATAAGATTTTTCAGCCTTGCCTTCCATGCTTCCATGGCCAGACATTCCTGCTGCTTGTTCTGTGGGAGGAATTGGGGCAGTGAAGCCTCTGATCCTCAGAAATCAGTGTTTGAAGTTCAGCACATCTCAGACATTCTGAGTCTTTGATACAATCTGCTCTTGTTCAGGTGAAGATGCAAATCCAGGACACTCAGGTCACATCAAGGCTCTTCCTAATTCTTTGTTTGCCTTAATAGCACAGCTTTTAAGCATCTGATTTGGGAGCTTTGCTCTTGTTTATTGGGGCAGTTTCATGCAACACCAGTTGCCCTTTTTACCTTCCTTTTTGTTCTTTTTTTTAATGTTTTTTTCTTGCAAGTTCAGAGAGATGCAGAGTGACTTCTTTTGTAGATAACTGCAGACAGAGACAGGAGAAGGGTTTTATTCCCCACCCTCCTCTGCTGTGGGACAACCAGCCCCTCTCTGAGCTTTTGTTAGCCCCAGCCCTTAATCTGTCCCCTCTTGCTGTCCCTGTGTCTGTCCAGGTGGGCTCCCACAGCCCTCCAGGGATGCAAACATTAATTAAGTCACCAAATGAGTCACTCATTTGACCACAAACTGCTCTGGGTAACCAAAGCTGAGACAGTTCCAGCCCCAGTTAAGGTGGGATCGTTAGGGTTGGAAAAGCCCTTTAAGATCATCAAGTCCAACCATCAAACCACCACCATGTTCAGCACCAACCCAAGTCCTCAAGTGCCACATCCACCTGTTTTTTGGGCACTTCCAAGGATGGTGATTCCAGCACTGCCCTGGCCAGCTGCTCCAAACCTTTACAACATGAAGAAACTTCCCCTAAATCCAACCTAAACCTCCCCTGGCACAACTCGAGGCTGGTGTTGGTACAACAAGAGGTTTTCCCCACACTGAGACAAACTGCTCCTGCTTTTGTTACCCTGAGATCTCCCTGCACCTCCAGGAGCTGCTGCTCCTTCTCCCAGCTGGGCACTGACAGTTCTGGCTCCTCCTTTTGGATGGACTTGTTTGGGGCAGGATGTGGTTGTGTCGTGGCCACGCTGAGGCTCTGCAGGGAAGGAATAGGTGGTTGATATCCCTATAAAAAAAAACAGGGAAAGAGGCAGCAGGGAAGCAGGAAGGAAAGGAAGCTAAATATGTCCAATTACTTCAGTTGTTTCTATTGTGATGCCTGGGTGACTCTGAGCTTAGTTTAAACCCCTCTAAGACAGTCCATGTGCCAGTAACTCTGCCCTCCCAGTGTTCCAAGACCATGGAAAGAACTGGAACACCAGCCTCTCACACTGGCTTACAGATGAGGGGAAAAGCAGCTCTATTTTTGGGAGCATCCCCTGTAATTAGCTCTGCTTTGTCTCCCCTCCCCTGGGCCCACACGCCACAGCAAACACCTGGGTCTGGCTCACAGCAGAGGTGGAGCAAAAAGGGAGACAAGGAAAGGAAAAAAAAACATCCCCAGGAAACCAGTGGATCTCAAAGGCTCCTGTGAGTTTTCTACAATAGATTTCCAACTCAAACTGCTGCTAAACAGGACTTAACACCCTCCTCCAGTGTCACAGTTAACTCATGAGCTGAACAGGGGTCAAATATTCCTTAATTTGGGGCCTACTTTGTACACTTATCATAGAAACACCACCCAGTGAGCTCATCCAGGGGCACCTTCCACCAGCCCTGGTTACTCCAACCTGGCCTTGGGCACTCCCAGGGATCCAGGGGCAGCCACAGCTTCCCTGGGCACCCTCCAGTACCATCTGCTCTTCCCACATTTCTTACCACGCTCCTGGGACATCCTTTCCCCACTCTGACCCCAGGGCAGCTGCCTGGGCAGGGAATTGCAAACAGGAAGCTCCAGTCCTGCTTCTCCCACCTCTGGAGATGCAGTTTGACCCCCTGGAGCAGCTGGAAAGCAGCAGGATGTCAGCAAACCCTGGGTTTTGGCAGCTTCAGTGTGTTCCTCACGAGCCAGCACCGAGGTCCTTGTTTGCCTCCCATCCCACTGGGAAGTTTTCCATGCAGAGCAATTGCTCTCCTTCCAGGGAGATAAATCACTTGCTGCTTGGGCCATCCTGTTTATTCCTCAGGGCTGGAATTGGACACAACCAATCCAAGGTTTATAAGGAATCTCCTTTTGACAGATTTGTCCTTGTGTGGGAAAAACAGAGATCAGATGGGGAAAAACAACAACAAAACTCAGTGAGTTTAATATTGGCCAAGACTGTCCCTCCTCTGACTGGTTTTAACCTCTTGGAGATGCTGGTTTAGGGAATGGCTTTGCTGGAATTCCAGAAACACACAGAGATATGACTTGTAATAAATGTGGCAATGAATTTATACCTGGCTGGCTGATTTCTGGTAGCTATTTTGTCAGTGGTCAAAATCAGTTTGTTCCCCTTTGGTCAGCTCATTCTGGTGTCCACCACCCATCAGACCTTACACACAGGCCCTAAATATTCCTTTCTTCTTTTCCTCATTTCTTGGATGATGTTCCTGTGGCTGATTCAGCCCCAGGGAGATGAGGAGCTCTGCAATTCCCAGGAAGAAGCAGAAAGGTTCTTTTCCTTACATTTTGCAGTTTAGGACCCCTTTGTTGAACTCACACGCCACTTAATTCTTCTCAAGTTTTCTATTAAAAAGCAAACTGTCCCTCGATGGGGCTGTGAGAAATCAATTTTACAGAGCAGTTTGATGCAGATCCCACTGAAGGTTCCTAAAATCTTCCCAGCCTCCAATGAGGGATGTATGGATCAGTGCATCCCACTGCCAGCTCCCCTCCCACCACACTGCCTTGTGTCCTGCAATCAAAAGCAATCGATTAAAAGTTTTAAAACTTCCTGAAATAGGTTTTTTTCCGAGTTAAGTTCGATAACTCCTCCTGGTGAGCCTTTGAATCCGAGTGGCTGCAGAACTCCCTGGAAAGCCCCGGGGAAACGTCAGCAAAGGAAAAACCTCCAGGATGTTTTCCAGCAGGGTCTGGAATGCTGGCAGGGCAGCAGAGGGTGCTGCTTCCCAGGGCAAAGCTCCTGAGAGCTCAGCCTAACTTTAATCTGGGCAATTATCCCGATTTTCTGGGCAAAAAAGAAGAGTTAAAGTTTGGGGTTATTTGGGTTGTGGGATGGGCAAGGGGAGAGTGAACATTTTTGTGCTTCCAGGGGGTGTTTTTAACCATCCCCAGCTGTGGAGGGTGTCAGAGTAGGAGCATAATTTAGGAATCATGGAATGGTTTGGGTTGGAAGGGACCTCAAAGCCCACCCAGTGCCACCCCCTGCCATGGGCAGGGACACCTTCCACCAGC
>JAWWEE010000292.1:0-14454 GCA_035221455.1 Xenops minutus | reverse complement strand
ACAGGTTGCCCAGAGAAGCTGTGGCTGCCCCTGGATCCCTGGAAGTGTCCAAGGCCAGGCTGGATGGGGCTTGGAGCAACCCAGGATAGTGGAAGGTGGGAGTGGATGGGCTTTAAAGTTCCCTCCCAACCCAGACCATCCTGTGATTCTCTGACTGGGAAGCCATGGCAAAATTTCCTGTGTTTCCCTGGCTGGGATTGCTCTCTGAGCACAGCAGTGGCCACGGGAAGGGCACAGCTTTTCCAGATGTGGCAGAGAGGGAGAATTGGGCCTGGAAGTAGCCAAAGGCTGGACACAAAATGTGCTGTCACCACCACCCTGCCCCAGGCCTGGGATGAGGACTTGGACTTTTATTAGTGACCTGGAAGAAGGGATCTAACAGCACCTTAATGAAATGGATCATGAAGCTGGGAGCAGGCAAGTGAAAAGGCCCTTTAGAGATCAGGAACAAGAGCAGGAGGAACACAAAGTCAGCACAGAGGAGTATTTGGGATCCATCCTGCAGCCCCAGTGCCCCATGGGATCTGCCCTGTGGCCCCTCAGGAGCAAAGCCCCCTCTGCCAGCCTGGCAGTGGTGCCCACCTGAGTTCTGTTCAACTATTCCCCATCATTGATTTTATTTATTTCCTTTCTTTTCCTGTCTTGTTATTTCACTAGGGGGAGAAATTAAACGCTCCAGATGGTAATCACCAGCATTATTCTTGCTTTTTTCCCCCCAATCTTCTGGTACCTCATTAGTTCCCAATAATGTTTAAGACACAACTGTGAATGGTTGGGAAAATGCACTGGCCACCCCCAAACTCCATTACAGACTTGCAGAGTCATTCACGTTCATGTTCTCTTATTAAATCAACCTCTCTGCTGAGGAAAAGAAAGTATCACTTCTCTTTTTTTCAAGTTGAGTATCTCAGAAATCATAATCCAATGAGTTTTATTCTAACACCAGGGAAAACTGGTGAAAAATCATCAAAGGGAGTTATAAAATCTTTCAAGAAGATTTTCTAGTGACAGGAACAAACCAGCAATGCTTCCATCAAAGAAAGTCACGCCCTGCCAGTCTAGTAGAGCTCCCTGCACGTGCCACCAGGAGCAGCAGCAAGTGAAACCCAAAGCAGAGCATTTTCCTTGGATTTCTGAGGATCCTTTGGATTTCTGAGTACTCCCAAGAGGTTCATAGCTGAGCCCACTTCACCTCTCATGCTGTGAGAAACAGCATTCCCTGATGGCCTCTCCATCATCCCGGTGTTACAGAGCCTAAGCCACCTTCCCATGGCTCTCAAATCCCGCTGCCAGGAGCAGCCATCCCACAGGGATCATCCCACACTGTGCTGCTCAGCACTGCTCTGGCACCTGCAGGGCTCTCCATCGGGGCTCCAGGTCCCCCCAAATTAGAGGTAACTCAGATCCACGACCATCCCTCGGTCTGGCACTGAATTATTCTCCCTCTGGAGGGAAGGCATCCAGCTGGGAGAATCCTGGGATTTGTGAAGTGGTGGGACCTGGGAAGGTGCAACAGGTAAGGTCTGAGGAAGACAAGCAGCCCCAGGGCATGACAAGAGCAGGAAGAAGAACCGAGGCACTCCCAGCAGTGGTGCCATCTGGAACTGCTCCAGAGACAGGGAAGCTGGCACCTCCCTGAGGAGAAAGGAAGGTGCTGCCACTCCATCCCCTGGCAGCGTGTACAACAGGCTCCACAGGGAGCCCAGACAGGGGGGCAAAGACCTGTGGCCACTGTCAGCGTTGGCAGCAGCTCCTGCAGCCTGGGAGCTGTGCCCGGGGCTGTGCACAGCCAGAGCCGGCCAGTGCCAGGCTGTGGAGAGCAAGAGGATGCTCTGGCCACCCTCAGAGACCCTTCTAAAAGCCTCCTGCCCAGCTCCTTCCTGCAGGTCTCCTCTGGCTCCTCTCCTCTTCCTGGAAAGCTGTTTCAGACCCTCCCTCGCTGTGATGGTGAGGAATGGCCTAATTTCTAGCCCACACATTCCCGGCTAGTTTACCCTCCTCTTGCGTCAGCATTGTCTGAAGCCTGTGCAGCTCCTCTCTCCTCCTTTGTTTAGGGGAGTATTTATATCCGTGTCACAGGCAGCAATTAGAGCCACGCTCAGGCTTCACTCTGGCTCTGAACGAGTGCATGGCAGACCCCTTCCCACCTGGAGGGATCCCTTGCATTCATACTCAGGGACATAAAATAACATAAATCCAAGGAGTCCTGTGCTTGCCCAGGCTTCAAACCCACCTTCTGGGAGTGCACTCAGGGAGGTCTCAGCTCCAGCCCCACAGATGAGAACAGCCTGCCAGGGAGCAGTGAAACAGAAAACAAGGATGGGAGCAGCTGATACCTCAAGTCTTCCCTGAATCGAGGGACACTGGAGAGTCCCAGTATGGGGAAAAAGCAGAAAGGAACCTTCCTCATCCTCCTCCTCCACAGGGGCTGTTGGCCACCTTCCCAGGCATCGTGCCCACAGACCCCTGAGCAGGTTGACCTGCCCCCAGAAGTCCCCCAGCCCCAGTTTGCTGCAGCCTGACCGGGCTGGCAGTTTCCCCTGGCAGAATCAGGGTTAAACTCCCTCCCCTTCCCTCCCAGCACCTGCTTTCCCACGCATGGAGGGCGGCTGAGCTGCCTCCTCCACACTCCCACTCCCGGAGTCCTGAAGGGCCTGGCCCCTGGAGGAACAGGGTCTCCAGAGAGCAGGCAAGCAGGGGAGCACCTGGGTCCCCATGTCCCCAGGCGTGACACCCCAGACACGGTGCCAGAGGCTGCACAGTGCTGCTTTCCTGGGAGAGAGGGCAGGGAGTGACAGCCAGGGCAGCTCCCACCCGGCAGGACCCAGGCACTTGTGCCCTGCTGGTGTGTGCGAGAAACACCCCCCATTCTGCCCCACAGTCCCTGTGCTCCGGGCTGGGGCTGGGGGGGATACAGGCTGGAAATCAAGGGCAATCCCAGTGGGTGTCACTGCCAGGAGTCACTGGGATCACTGGGAACAGCCCAGGAGCAGCTGCTGGGGTACCGACTCCACCTGGGAAAGGACCAACAGGGACCTTCCAGCAGCGAGGCTGCTGCTCCAGGACCTGGCAGCACCTCCACCCCCCGCACCAGCCCTGCCCTGCCCTGCCCTGGCAGACCCTGCAGACGTGGCTCTGGTGCCCAGGCCATTCCTGCCCCTCCAGAGCTGGGATCCAACCCTTGTTCCAGCAGCTCCCACCCCACACTCCACTCCTGCAGCGGCCCCGAGCCCAGCCCCAGCTCTGCTGTGTGAGCTGCTGAGCCCTTCCAGGACCGAATCCCCCCTGGGCTGTGTGAGCTGCTGAGCCCTTCCAGGACCGAAGCCCCCTGGGCTGTGTGAGCTGCTGAGCCCTTCCAGGACCGAATCCCCCCTGGCTGTGTGAGCTGCTGAGCCCTTCCAGGACCGAAGCCCCCCAGGCTGTACCTGAGAGCCCTTCCAGGACCGAAGCCCCCCTGGCTGTACCTGAGAGCCCTTCCAGCCCCCCAGCCCTCACCTGGAAGGATCAGGGAGCTCCCACAGTGGCTCAGCCGTGGTTCCACACAGCTCAGGCGTTACTGATTTACCAGGGGTGGCCACACACACCATGGGTCGATGGGTCCAGGGCTGGGGAAGGCACAGAGGCCCCGGAGGAGGGGATGGGGCACAGGGGGGTTGGTGCTGCTCTGACCCCACAACTGAGCTCAGAGCCCCACTCGGAGCATCAGGACTTTGGGGTTTCCACAGATCACCTTCCCCCGGACCCAGGGCTGGTCCTTGGTACCCTGCCAGCTCCAGGATGCCGGGGCTGTCCTCATGGCTTATCTGGGCACTAAGAGGTCAGTCGGCCCTGCTGTTTGCTGTGGCTCTGTCCCAGCCCCACGTGACAGGGACACAAAGCAGCCTGGACTGGCCCAACCTTGTCCTTGCCCACCGCTGCCCATGTCCTCCAGGAGGAACCCGTGCAGGCAGGGGGAAGGGCAGGGAAAGGAGTGGGATTGCACTCACTGGAGCCCCAGGCAGGGTCAGGACAGGCAGGGCTGAGGGATGGAGTGAGAACGGTGCTCATTGATCAGCCCATGTGTGCCTGCACTGTCCTCCAGTGCCTGACGGGTAATTCTCCTGCCAATTGATTTTCCCTCTCCCCGTTTCCAGGGTTAGTGGGGCACTGGGGATGTGCAGATGATTCAAGGGCAAGTCCCACAGCACAGCGTTCCCAGGAGCAAACCCGCTGTGCCAGTGATGGCTGTGCCAGGGTGATGTGATGGCAGCGTGGGGCTGACTCCACTGGGGGGCAGCAGGACAAGGAGCAGCATCCTGAGCCCACCTGGGGCTTGTCTGTGTCTCTGAGTGTCCAGCAAAGGGTCAGGGGCACCCCTGAGCTCCCCTGCCATGGGCAGGGACACCTTCCACCAGCCCAGGTTGCTCCAAGCCCATCCAGCCTGGACTTGGACACTTCCAGGGATGCAGCAGCAGCCACAGCCTCTCTGCCCAACCTGTGCCAGGGCCTGCCCACCCTCCCCACCCCAAACTGGAATTTCTTTCCAATATCCCACCTAACGCTGCCCTCTGGCAGTGGGAAGCCATTCCCCTTGTTCCATCCCTCCAGACCTTTGTGAAAGTCTCTCTCTCTTCCTCATAGGAGAGGTGCCCCATCCCTCCAATAGCACTCCCTTAAGAAGAGCTGTCCTGCAGCCCCTCCTGCCCTGCCCGGCTGCTGCACGAGATGATCCCAGGGCTTGAAAACCACCAAAGCCAATTCCCTGCTGGCCTGTCCCTGGGGCTGCTCCACTTGGACAAAACAAAGGCTTTGGGCTCCTTCCCTTCATTCTCCCAGCAGGAACCAGCTCTAGGGACAGATGGTGGTAATCCCAGCCCCAAACACGTGTGCTCCCAGCAGGTCACAGCCCTGCTCGTGGCCACCGACCTCCCAGGGCACAGCATGTCCCTATCATCACCCGGTGGGCACACGGGGCTGTGCCCCTGGCAGGAAGGAGCCAGACCACTCAGAGGTGGCCTGGTGGGCAGCAGAGCTCCCCCCAGCCTGTGCAGGGCAGAGCAGGAGCTGACAGCCCCCTCGGCTGGGGAACAGCAGCCACTGGTCCCAGTAAGGAGGAAGGGGCACAGGCCAGGAAACCCTCTCTGTCCCTGCGGTGCCCAAGCCTGGCCACAAGTGCCCTTCTCTTGGCATGCTGTGTGGGCAGGAGAGAGGTCTGGGGGACAGATCAGAGGTTTGGAGAGCAGGAGAGAGGTCTGGGGAGCAGGAGAGAGGTTTGGAGGGCAGGAGAGAGGTCTGGGGGACAGATCAGAGGTTTGGAGAGCAGGAGAGAGGTTTGGGGAGCAGGAGAGAGGTTTGGAGGGCAGGAGAGAGGTCTGGGGAGCAGGTCAGATATCGAGGGGCAGGACAGAGGACTGGATGGCAAAACAGTGGTCTAGGGGGAAGGACAGAGGTCTGGGGAGCAGGACAGAAGTCTGAAGGGCAAGAGAGAGGTCTGGGGGGGCAGGAGAGAGGTGTGGGAGGCAGGACAGAGGTCTGGCAGGCAAGACAGTGGTCTAGGGGACAGGAAAGCAGTCTGGGGGGTCTGGGATAGTGGTCTGGGAACAGGACAGTGGTTTGGGGACAGGACAGCTGAGGCTGCACCACACAGGTGTTCCAGCAGCACTCCTGGGACACAGGTTTGGTCCTTGTCCCCATCCCTGCGTGTTCAGTTCCACCCCAGGCTGGCCATGCAGACACACAGGCAGCCCACACTGCCAGCTGGCCCAGGTTAAAACCAAGCCCATTTTATCCTGCTGAAGCAGGAGCAGCTCACAGCTCCAGAAATCCCTGGAAAGCAGAAGGGGCAACCAACAGTGACACACAAGAGCAGGAGTGAGTGGCTGGAGTGGGAAGCCTGTAATGAGCCCTGTCAGGCTGCACTCCCAGCCCTGGCCATACTTGTGGCCTCTTAAACCCATGTTTCTGTCCCAAACCTGCCTCCACAAGGTCTGTTGCTTCCACTCTGGCTGTTCCACTCCCTCTGAGCCAGCCAGCTCCTGGTCTTTCACAGGAACACTAAACTCTCAAGACAGCTTTGGCTTTGTATCATCCCAGCCTCGTTCCCTGGGCTCTGTTCAGCCTTGACCACCCTCAGGGAGAACATCTCTGTGTGGGGCTCCAGCAGCAGCAGAGAGATGCCAGGGGCTGCCTGGGCACGGCCAGCACCACTGGGACACTGCCCAGGTGAGGACAGGCCTTGGAGCCTCCCAGCTCACTCCAGTACAAGTTCTGAGTGGAGAACCATGTCCCAGGCATCCCCTTTCCCTCCCTGACCCACATCTCAGCTCTCCCCAAGCCCTTCTCCATCGGAGATGGGGTGAGTCCCCATCACTTCCTGCCTCCCTCCCATATCTGTCCTGGATCCCATCAAAGCATCAGTGATCACAGTCCTTCCTTCCTGGCTCCCCCACCTTTCCCTGAGCTCAGAGTCAGCCCCCTGGCCCACAGAGCACCCCAGTCTGTCCCCACAGGACCCCAGTGCAGCACCTGGCTCAAGGAGGGAACAGAACCTGGGGAAAGGGAGATAGGCTGAAGACTTTGAAGCTTGACCTATTTCCCTGGGATGCAGCTGGGATTTATGGGCTCCACGTGCTGTGAGGGCACCCCAAGGGACCTGGCACCACTATTGCAGGGCTCCAGGGATGTGGTGGCTGCTGGTCTAGTGGGGAGGGTGTCCCCAGAGCCCCATCACCATGGAGGGTCTGTCCCAACAAGGGTGTCTGCAAACCTCACATCCTTCAGAATTGGAACACAGTCCCAGGCAGGGACAGTGTGGCTGGCCCAGCCCTGGAGCCCTTGGGGTCTGCAGCGCCCAGAGCTGCCCCTGCAGCCTCTCCCAGCTCGGGAAAGGGTCCCCAAGGCAGGAGCGAGGGGATGGCTGCAACCAGAAGAGGCTCTCTGGGAGGCACCGGGGATCTTGGGGGCTTCACACGCCCCCCCTCAGTAACTCCAGCTCGAGTGGTGTGTAGTCATAGGAACATCACTTAACACAGTCACCTTGGAAACCACAGCTCCACGCTCTCCTGCAGCACGTGCAGGGCCCTGTGCACCCCGGAGGTCCCCGAGGATGCACCACCACCCAGCAGGTCCTGCTGCCACGTGGGACCAGTGGGAGCAGGGACAGACCTCTCCTTGCACCACGGGAGCAGCTGGAAATCACCACCCAGACTGGAGCAGGGTCCCACAGACACTCTGGATGGACTGGTTGCTCCTCCCATCCCACAAGTCACTGAACTGCTTCTCCCACGGAGCCAGAGCACAAGAACTCCCACACAACACTCCCAGCCCATGGATGCAGGAGAGGAGCATTCCTGGGGCAGACACACGTGAGGACACAGCCAGGAGGGACAACAGCCTGGCACATCTGCCCCCTCCATCTCCCCACACCACCTCAGGTACCCACAGCCTGCCAAGGTGGGACAGCCCAAGGACAAGCAAACCCAAGCAGGAGGCTCCCACACCTCCCACCCCGATGCACAGCAGGCACAGGGCCAGGGCAGCACCCAGCCAAGCACCCAGCCCTCAGTGTGTGGGCACTGCCATGGCCAGGGCTGGCCCAGCTCGCTGTCCTGCCCAGCTGGCAGGACTGCCCTGCCCTTGATTCCATCCTGCACCACCTCCCTGCCCCAGTGGATGCACCTCGGGAAGAGCACGACACAGCAAGGAGCAAGAGAGCTGAAGACCTCCAGGAATTACACAATCCCCAAAGCAGCCTGGACCATCCACTCGCCATCACCACTAGCGAGGTCCCTTCGCTGTCCCCTCGCTCAGCCACACCTGCAGTGGCCCCGGCCCCTCCAAGCACAGCCCCTGCACCTCCCGAGCCTCCCTGCCAAAGCTCCATGCCCAGCAGCAGAGCAGGACCCAGGGCTGCCAGTGCTGAGCCCAGAGGGTCTGTCTCACCTGTTCCCAGGGCTTCAGTGCTGCCCAGGTGCAGCCACTATCCAGAGCTGCTGTCGGGGTGGCTCCCACCCCAGGGAAACATCCTGCTGCCAGCGGAGCCCCGAGCTCCAGCCTGGGCACTCCACTCAGCCTCTCCTGCTTAGCCCTTAGGTAAGAGGATAACGCCGCCTCCATCTGTTTGTCTGGGATTGAGACACTAATTACCCCTGGCACCTTCCCCTCCCTGCACCCCTGCCGGCCTCCAGCCTGTCCCACCCTGCGGAGGCAGCAAAGGGAAGAGCTGCTGTACGGGCAGAAGGCAGGGAGAGGTTCCAGCCAGCCAGGGAGAGCAGCTCAGCCACAGCCTCTCCATGTCCCACAGTCCTGGGCTCCGACTGGAGCAGGGGAGGACAATCCTTCCCCCTCAGGACCAAGAACAAAGGTCCACAGCAGGGACTGCTCCCGCTGGGATCTGCTGTCCCGCTGCAGAATGAGGAGGACCAGGTGAGAGCACTGCCTTCTGCGGAGTCACCTGCTGGCAATGCTCAGGACCTGTGCTGCCCCTGCAATGAGAGCTGGGCCCTGCAAGCCGTGGATGCACTCTGGGACCAGGCAGGATTGATTTCACCACTCGCACAAGCCGGTGGAAGAAGAGTTTGGATAAATGCCCACATGTCAGCACAGACACAGCCCATCCCCAGCACACACAGCCCATCCCCAGCACACACACCCCACGGCTGCCCCTGCCCGCGCCTGGGGACCTGGCACAGCCCTGCAGGGAGGCTCCCCTCGCCTCTCCCCAGCCCTGCAGCACCTGGCACAGCACAGCACGGCTCAGGAACACGCAGCACGGCCCCCACGGCACAGCCCACGCAGCACACCCAGCCCCTGCCTGCAAACACACAGCGCAGCCCCCGCGGCTCAGCCCCCGCACGGGCAGCCCCAGCACCTGGGGGTTTACAAGACCAAGTGGCAACCCATTGCAGGGGTCCTGGAATGAAGCCACAGGCTCTGGAAAGAGCCTGCTGGAGCCAAAGAAAGCACCCTCTGTTCCCGTGCATTAGCATTTTGCTTCCTTTGTTTCATCCCCTGGTTTCCAAGACTTCATCCTGAAGCCTGACACACACAGCTTGCTGTGCTCACAGCTCAGCCTGCCTGGTGCACAGCAGAAAGGGGCTGCAGGGGGCTGGGACAGCCTGAGCCCCACTGAGGTGTCTGTCACTTCCCAGCTCATCCCTGCCCTGGGCTGGGCCATGGCATCACCAGCAGGGAATGGGAGAGGCAGTCACAGCTTGGGGAAGGGGGCAGGACTGAGGTCCCACTCCCTACAAGCCCCAGCACTGGTGGGCAGCAGGTGGGACATGCTCCAGGTGTGCACAGTGGAGCCTCACCAGACCCTCCACTGGCAGGAGCCAGCTTGTGGTGTGCCAGGGAGGGCTTGGGGTCCTTGCTGGGCACTCTGGAGCCCCTGAAGGGAGGGAAGGGAGGAGCTCAGGGAGCACACGCAGGCACAGCAGGACTCAGGGCAGAGACTGGAACAGCCACCAAGCAAAGGACCTACAGCAGGAAGGGGACAGACCAGCCAGATCAAGACATTTGTCCTTTGCCACCTCCCACCCCATGGGACATCTCTTCCATGTCCCTCCCCAGCTGTGCCTTATGGTTCCAGCTGCTTCATCACCATCACCAGTGACACCAGTGCTGGGGACAGGCAGCGCTTCCAAAGGGTCCCATGTCCCCAGGCAGGGCAGGAAAATGCCCCACTGCACGAGGCAGCAACCCAGCAGCCAGGGCTAGGAGCAGCAGCCACACCAGTGTGATGTCCAGGACCCCTCCTGTTCTCTGAGACCAGCAGTGCTTGTCCCAGACAGAGATCCCAAATTCCAGATGGATGAGCCTGGAGGGACCTGGTTAGATGGTCCCCATGGAGCCCTCTCCTCCTGATGCCTCCTCAAAGCACAGCACGCAGCAATGACCTGCCCCTTACTCATAACTGCCCCCACATCACTTGCAGACACCTGACACGTCCTGTGCCCTCCAGCCTGAGCCCTGGCAGCCTTTACCAGCCCTCACAAGCCCCACTCCTGCTCTCAGCTCTCCACACAGGCACCCCTGAGCACCAAACCAGGGTCCCAGCCAGGTGCCCCTCTGCTGGGCTAAGGCTGCAGGGGCCCCATCAGCCCATCTCTGCCACTCCTCCAGTCAGCAGGTGAAGACACAAAGGACTTACCTGAAATGACTGTCAAGGGCAGTGGGTCACAGCACTCCTTCTTCATCCACCTGCAGATAAGAGAGAGCAGGGACAGGATCAGTGCACCCACCTCGGGACAGCAGGGAGGTGGAACCCACTGGGCTGGGCATGAGAGCAACCCCAGAGCAAACCTGCTGCAGGACAGCAGGGAGAGGGAAGGTCACCCATGGCTTGCACCAGCACCTGCCAATCCACAGCAGCAGCACATCCCCGGCCTCCTGAGCCAAGGTGAAACACTGTGCCCCAAATCCTCCTGCCTGCTCGAGCCCATCCTTACCCAAGCCCTCCTGCCCACACAAGCCCATCCTTGTCCCGAGCCCTCGTGCCCACACAAGCCCATCCTCACCCCATGGGCTGCTCCCCCTGACCAGAGCCACAGGGGCTCTGCCCTGTGCCCAGGCAGGCTGGAGGGCTGGCAGCCCCCTGTCCCCACTGGCCCCACAGCATGGATTGCTCAGACCATGTGTGAGGGAAATGCCACTTCCAAGGGAATGACCCAGGCATGAAAGCCAAGGGAAGACAGATGCAGCCACCCTGGGGCAGCAGGAAACCTTGTGTGCTTCTCCTGCCCTGCATTAGTGGGGTGCAAGCATCTATCCCACCCTGGGTCAACAGGGGTCCTCCAGCACCTTTCCCACCCTGGGTCAACAGGGGTCCTCCAGCACCTTTCCCACCCTGGGTCAGTGAGATTCTCCAGCATCTCTCCCATGGGGGGTCAGTGGGTTCCTCCAGCACCTGTCCCACCCTGGACTGATGAGGGTCCTCCAGCACCTCTTCCACCCTGCCTCATCCACTCCCCGGCAGAGCCCTGGCCGGGATGCAGCCCCAGAGCGGGTTCAGGCTCCAGCTGAAGTACCAGCAGTCCTGAGTCAGTTCCCACACAGAGTCGACCCTCTTACTCCCTCCTTTGGCACGGGAAACAGTGCCCAGCTGAGCCCACCTCCAGCAGACGACACCGCAAGCGCCCCGGGCTAAATTCAGGAACAGCTACAGGCAGCCAGGAAAAGGGAAAAGTGTTTCCATCATGCCTCTGCTCTCCTGCGTGCTGCAAACGGGCATGCTCTCTCTCCTCGCTTCTCATTAAAGATCCTTTCTGGGTGAGTGGCTGAAATGGCTGCTCTGGTGTAGAAAATTAAAAATGTATGACTTGGGATTTCTCGGAGCGCGGCTGTGGTGCCGCAGCTGGGGGGGGAAGGGGCCGTGGCCTGGGTCCCGTTTTTGCAGAGAGCTCACGGCGTGCCCACGTGGGTGCCACCAGCCTTTAAACATTTCATAAGGCAGGCTCCATCCTCCACAGATGCACCTGGAGAGCTCAGCCTATTGTGTGGCTCTGTAAAACGACGCTGCCGAGGTCCCAGAGGGGCTGGAGCAGGATGCTCGGACACAGCTGCCACCATCCTGCTCACTGCCCTCCAGAGGGAACCTCCCAGGACACCTGTGCCTTCAAAACACAGGAAACTGAGCACAGCTGGTTATGTAGGACCTGCCCAAAACAGCTCGAGGCACGAGCGTGTCCTGCTCGGACAGTCAGTGACCGCAGGGAACTGGGTCGCTCTCCCATCCCTGGGCACTGGGAATACTGGAGCAGGAGGTGGGACAGGGGCTGTGCCTGCAGGGACACCAGACCTCCATGAGCACAGCCCTACGGGGCATAGGGATGAGGGAGAACACCTTTGACTGCACAGGCTGGACACCTACACAGCCTCCCTCCCACCCAGGCACCCAAAATCCCTCGTCGCAGCACAGAGCAAGAATATCCAAAGCCAGATCCAGGACCAAGCCCACCCCTAATGGTGCAGGACTGAGCCCCAGGGCTCCCCCCGGACACACAGACCCAAGGGCACTCCAAAACAGGAGGCAGGAACAACCAAAGGGCAAGAAAAACTGCCAGAGGAAGAGAGAGGAAAGAGCAGAGATTGCTGCCTTAGAAGGAGGCAAATAAGAGGGGACAGAGACAAAAGGCTGTAACATCCTGAGCAGTCTGCAGAAAGGAGATGATTCTGCTCTTCTCATCTGGCAGTGTGAGGGGAGCGGAAAATGTCGTGGGATCTCACACGAAGGAAAGGAAATGCTTCTCCACATCACCCTAAGGAGATGGTGCAGGTCTCTGCCACAGGAAGCCCTGAGGGCCGGAAAGGTGTCAATTCCCAGGCTGATCCGGGGGTTTCTGTGGTGAGGACACCGAAGGGTGGCTCTGAATCCTCCCAGTGACCCCAGCATGGGCAGCAGCCTCACGGGCTGGCTCTTCCTCCTGGGTCTGTCTCCATCCCACCCTGAGCCCCAGAGCAGCACAACAACCTCCTGGGCCCCTCTTGCACTGGACCCCTCCAACACCATCCCATGTCCTCAGGTGAAGAGGAGCCACTGGAATGTCATGGGAACATCCAGCCAGCAACTCCAAGGCACAGATGTGCACGGGAAGTGGCTCAGGAGATAAATTAAATGCTTATGATATGAGCATCTTCTCCCAGCCCTGCTAACAGGCGAAGAAGATTTATGAGTTTATTATTGGACCTGATAAATTAAACTCTTCACAGAAGAATAAATTATGCAGATGATCTGCGATGTATTTAGACTGCAGCTTGCACAGTGCCAGGATCCCAACCCTCACAGTCCCTGAGGATCCTGCCGTCTGTGGAGCCAGAGGGGCCTTGTTCAGACTAGCAGGGAGAGCTCCAGGGAGACTCTTATTCCTCTTGTTCATGAATGGCAATTCTGCCTTTTGCTTGCCTGAGTCTGACTCTTTTCTCATCTGTGTCCAAATTCCCTGTTTCTTGTTGAGTTTCTTCCCTTTCTGGGACATGAGGCAACAACTGCAGGCTCCCAGTAACACAGCAGCTGGTCCCCAGCGACCTCACAGACACGACATGATCAGAAATGACAAGCCAGTCGAAGTAAAACTGTCCCCAGGAAGAGCTGGGGAGCATCTGGAGGCTCCTCTCCATCTCAGGAAGGCTGTGGGAATGCACAGAGATGCTGGTGGGGTCATCCTGTGGCAGAAGGGGCACACACAGATGCCTGGCACTGGGGTTGTGCCCATTTCTGACTCCTGAGGTTTTCAGGGGCTCAATCCCACAAAGGGACAATGCCACAAGGAATCTGCTCCAGCAGATCTGGGTGAGAAATGCAGACAAAGCCTTCCTTGGCAATGGGGCACCCACAGTTCCAGGCAGGCCCAGGGTTGCAGTGCCATGGGCAGGACACTGGGCACGACCAAACTCAGCCACTGGTCTGGCCAAAGCACTGCCTGGCACTGCCAGGGCCACGGGCCTGTGGGACTCAGGCTGGAGGTGAGCAGAGAGTTGAGATGAGCTGCAGTGTGCCCATCATGTCCCAGCAGGCTCCTGGGATCCTCCTGGGATCCTCCAGAGATCCTGCAGAGATCCTCCTGGGATCCTCCAGGGATCCCCCAGAGATCCTCCAGAGATCCTCCTGGGATCCTCCTGGGACCCTCCTGGGATCCTCCTGGGATCCTCCAGAGATCCTCCTGGGATCCTCCTGAGATCCTTCTGGGATCCTCCTGGGATCCTCCAGAGATCCTCCTGGGATCCTCCTGGGATCCTCCAGAGATCCTCCGGGGACCCTCATGGGATCCTCCTGGGATCCTCCTGGGATCCTCCAGAGATCCTCCTGGGACCCTCCAGGGACGCAGAGCAGCAGGAGATGTCATGGCCAGGGTGCAGCCCCCAGCCCCCAGCCCAGGAGGCAATGTCCTGCCCCCCACGCACACCAGGAGCTGCACTCCTGTTCCCCCAAGGCCAGGAAAGGCTCCCTGAGGCTGCAAGGCACGGCTGAGGCTCCTGGGGCAGGGGAAAGTCCCTGGCCAGCCCAGGCTGTGAGCAGCTTCCGTCAGCACTGAACAATAGTGGCTGGCCCAGCGCTGGCCAGGCCACTGCGCTTCCTGCCATTCTTTGCACTCCCCTGAGGATGTCTATAAAAAGCAGAAGAATCCAGACCTGGAAGTCTAAATCACTCCTCAAATAAGGCAGGAATGCCAGCCTCTCCCAGGGGAGGCAGCTGCAGGGAGGTGGGACCCAGCCCAGGACCCCCGTTCTGCCTGGGCAGCAGCAGAGCCCTGACCCAAAGTGCACCCTTGGGTTCCTTGGTGCCCAACCACCAAACCCAGCCCTGCCCACCGAGGTCTCTCTGCTCATCCAGAGCTTGCAAATCACCCACCTTGGCAGGAACACTCCATGTCAAGCACTGGCAGAGGCTGCCCAGGGGGGGTTGGAGTGCCCAGGGCTGGAGGTGCCCAAGGCAGGACTGGCCGTGGCACTCAGAGCTCTGGGCTGGGGGACAAGGTG
>JAWWEE010000291.1:0-14527 GCA_035221455.1 Xenops minutus | reverse complement strand
AGCTCTCCTGGAGCCCCTTTAGGCACTGCAAGGGGCTCTCAGGTGTCCCTGGACCCTTCTCTTCTCCAGGTGAGCCCCCCCAGCTCTCCCAGCCTGGCTCCAGAGCAGAGGGGCTCCAGCCCTGCAGCATCTCCATCATTTTTCCTATATGGAGGGGGAAAGAACCCCCTCCCCTTCCCCTCCTCCCCACTCTGCAGTTATCCAAGTTATTTTCAGCTGAGGTTCAGTCTGGGCCCTGGATGAGCTGTCCTTCCACTTGGATACTCCATCAGGCAGAAATGTTTGTCCAACTCCTCTGCCTCTGGTAGTTTTTTGTCCAGTTTATTCCAAGGTTATTGCAGGGTTTTCTGGTTTGTGCTGCTGAGCACAGAGCATCCCTCTGGGGTCATTCCTTCTTGGGATTTGAGCTCTGGGACAAGTGGCAAGTCATGAGAGTGGGCAGATCAAGAGTTCTTCATGATAAACATCCCAATCCTGATGGAAAACCCAGAGCAAAAGCACAGCCTTTCCCCAGAGTGATTTTCTGCTGCTTTGGACCTTCTTTGCCCATTTCCACCAGGGGAAAAACACTGCCCTTGGAGGTGTTAATTTTTTCTTCTTCCTAGGGAATAAAGAGGCCAAGAATTCTCCCTCACAAATCCCCTGCTTTCCTGCAGAGCTGCTCTGTGGTTTTTTTGGAAAGGTTGGCACTTCCACGCTTGAGGAATTTTCCACAGCCCCAAACCCAGGTTTTCCCCAAATTCCCTCGATTTCCCCTCTTTCTGCAGCTTTATTGTCCAGGTTTGAGTTTTGCTGTCAAGTCAAGGACCCACGGTGAGGAGCTGCTCTCCTTGGATCTGGGAGGATTTGGCTTTCAGCCCTTGCACTGGAGCATGGAATGACCTCCAGGAGCCCTGGGGATGGCACTGCCCATGTCCCATCCAGGACGGGGCTGGGAGGCTGAGCCCAGCTTGGCTTGGCCCATCCTGAATTGAGAAAAGCTCAGGGAAGGAGCACTGTGGGTGCTGGAGAACTGGTAATCCAGCTGCATGGAGCTCTGGGAACATGAGGCTTCTCCATGAGGCAGGTCCATGGATACAGGAGTGCCCTGGACACTGCTCCTTGTGCCTGGGTTCCACAAATCCCACCAATATTCCCCCCCTCTCCCTGCCCAAATTGATGCTCTGGGTGTAGAGCACCCTGTGCCTTTGCCCAGTGCTTCAGTGCACAGAGAAGCTCCAGTCTCCATTTGATCCCACACGGACAGCCAGTGCCTGTCAAACGGTGCTGCATCAGAAAGGTTTTCCTGCTGCCAACCCATTTGTTCCTCTTGTTTTTTTGGCTCCTGGAGAGGTTCTGTGCAGCATTCTCAGCTTGTTTCCACTTGGATGGCTGAGCCAGCCTGCAGAGCCATTCCTAATTGTACTTATTTCTCTATTTTTGTAAAAAAACCCCCCCGTATTTATTCAGCTGGGGGATGTCATCATTTCTCTGTGCTCACCCTGGCGTTTTGTCCATTACCTCCGGAGTTTGCCCATGGGAAAGAATTAAACAGCTGAGTCTCCTGGAAAAAAAGCCCCCAAAAAACAAACCAGCGCTAAACCAACTTGGAATCAGATAAATGTGCATGGCTCCTGCTTTCTTAATACATCCTCCCAATTTATTCAGCTGCGGCTCCATCCTTAAAGGAGACCACCTCCCTAATGCCAAGCCTCTGGAGGAGCTCCCTGATGAATGGAGCAGCAGGATTAATGAAGAGGAATGGCTGGGAAGGCAAACCAGGAGCAGGGGGGGGGATGTGGCTGAGCCTCCCAGTTGTGTTGGGTTTAGGTGTGACAGCTGTGCTCGGTGTTTTCACGTGCTTTCAGCACTTTTTAGACCAGGAAAAGAGAGGTTGAAGTGCTTTTCTGCTCGCAAGGGGGTCTCAGGACCCACCCACCAGGTGGGATCAGCCAGTCCCCCAAGGAGATGCAGCTCTGTATGGAGCCTCCAGCTCCTGGCATGTTCAAAATCTCCCCTAAATTGTTTTTTTGCACAGAGATTTTCCCTCCTGTTTGCTCAACAAGCCTTTCTGAGGCTGTAAATTCCTCTCAGTGCTCCTGGCTATCCCAAAAATAGCCTTGTCTTCCACATCTCCTTCCCACCAGTGCTGCTGGTGGCCCCGGTGATGGCATCGCCCTCGGAGCTGCAGGGCAGCCTGGAGAGGGATGTGATCATACAAATATGGGATCTTTTGGGGTGGAAAGGACCTTAAAAACTATCTGATTCCATAGGCAGGGCTGGCACCCACCCAAGTGAGCCTCTGGGAGAGTGGGAAGGGAAATCCAGCTGTGCAATGGGATGTTAAGGCATAAAATATGTCAGCATAAAATAGAGAACTCCCCACGTTCCCTCTCTGGGTTCTCTCTGGCATTTGCTTTTTCAGCACTTCTCTGAAAAATTGGCCTTGTGATGTGACTGTAAAGCAGAGCCTGGGAGGAACAGGAATCTTTTGAAGCTTTCTTGTGGAGTCAAATTTTAAAAGAAATAGAGAAAGAGCAAGCAGGTGGTTTGCTTACCTCTGGCTCTCTTATTTAAGCCTGGGTGAAGGTATGGACAACATTCCTTTTCAGCCTGGGAGATCATTCCTGATGGACAGAGTCCTGCCTTAGGATTTGGGAAAACTCGATGCTCCCTGACCTCCAATCTCCTGGCTGTTTAATTTTGGCTGCCTCAGCTTCCCATATGGAAAACAGGGATTCAAGTGCTTCATTTCCCCCAGAAATGGGGGGTTTGGGCTGGGCTGGGTTCCTTGTCTGCCCAGGAGCTGCTCTGGGTTGGTGCTGGGAACAGGGGGCAGAATTCAGGGATGTTTCTGGTCACAGAGCCCCGAGGGGCTGCTCTGCTCCTCATGCCACCCCTAGGATTTGGGGGGCACAGCCAGGACAGCTGATCCAGGGATGGCCCAGAGCACAGGGCATCGTGCTCAGCCTGTGGAGCTGGGGAAAAAGGAGGGATTGGGGGGGTTTGGAGGGATGGGGTTGGTTTTCCCAAGTCACCCCCACGGGTCCTGGATCCCCCCCTGCCCTGGGAAGTGGGAAAGAATTCCTTCTTTGCCTTTTGCTTTTCCTGTTAAGCTTTATTTCAAGCCATGAATTGTCTCACTCTGACCCTCCCGGTTCTCCCCCCATCCCACCCAGGGATTCACTCCCTCCCAGATGGGGCTGAGCTTCCCTCTGGGATTAAACCCCGACACGGGCCATGCACGAGACAATCATTTAGAACTTTAAATAAATTGAAAAGCAGCGAGATTTTGCATTTGTGCCGTAATTGCCCTCACTTATGCGGTATTTACGGCTTCTTTTGCACCATCCCAAGAGCTTGTTAGCGCTGCTTTGACATCCGTGCCATTGAGCACAAGAGGAGTCATTGATTGCTTTTATTTCGAGCTGCTCCTCTTTGAAAACTGGATTTCCAGAAACTCTTGCTTTATGGGAGTCATTTCCCAGCAGAACCCCAGAGCTGGGGATGGCAGAACTGAGGGAATATTTGTGGAAGCAAATACCCCTTTTCTCCTGGAGGCTTTTGTGATGCTGCAGGTTGGAAATCGGGATTCAGTGCGAGGTGCCCGGGGGCTCCATCAGGAGGTCTGACCCGGGCTTGGTTATTTTAACTCTTCATGTAAAAGTCAAAATGATAAAGCCGGGCCGAAAAGCAGAAGGAAATGAGACTTGGAAAAATGTTGACCTGCAGGAAATGTTGTGCCCTCCTCTCAGCTGGAGGAGTGAGGACAAACAGCTCACAGCATCTCATCTCCCTGCCAAGAGAAGGGGCTGCTTTATCATTGGAATGGAAACTCGCAGCTGAATTATTTGACTTTCTCCTGGCGGCAGGAGCAGCTGCTTGTTTGTGCAAACTGGACCTCCAGCCCCATTTTTGGCAGCCTGCTCGTCTCGGTGGCCTTTCCCTCTCTGCAAATGGTTTGGAATAATCCCAGAAATAATAACTTTGAGCCCAGACAGACACAGAGTTTGCTGCTCAACAAAAGCTCTGCTTCCAGCGCTGCTGGGGAGGAAGGGCTGGTGCAGTTAAAATGTATTGATAGTTCTTGCAGTGGACACCAAAACTCCTTGCAGTGGACACCAAAACTCTTTGCAGTGGATATCAAACCTCCTTGCAGTGGCCACCAAACCTCCCTGCAGTGGATATCAAACCTCCTTGCAGTGGACATCAAACCCCCTTGCAGTGGCCACCAAACCTCCTTGCAGTGGATATCAAAACTCCTTGCTGTGGATATCAAAACTCCTCATAAAAACTCCTTGCAGTGGATATCAAACCTCCTTGCAGTGGATATCAAAATTCTTTGCAGTGGACATCAAAACTCCTCACCAAACTCCTTGCAGTGGATATGATATCAAAGCCTTGCAAACCCCAGGCACAGGTAGTAAGAAGAGCCATGTTATTTATGTTTGAGGAGGTGTTGAGTTGACTTTTGCTCCTCTGGAAAACTCTGGATTTAATCCTGCTTTGTATGGATGTTTTCCTCTCGTGCTTTGTCTGCACGTGCAGGTATTTTTGGTTGGAAGTTAATGACACACTTTAATTAGTGAAGCTCAGGGGGGTTGGGGTGAAATGCTCCTCTCACCCGTCCCAGAGGAGGTGATCTGGAAAACATGATCATGAAGATCATTTTCCTTCTCCATCTCCATGTGGCACAGAGGGAAGGGGATCCCTTCCAGATCTCCTCTTCCAGAGCTGGGATCTCCTCCAGAGGCTAGGAATCTCCTTCAGATCTCCTCTTCCAGAGGCTGGGATCTCTTCCAGATCTCATCTTCCAGAGGCTGGGATCTCTTCCAGATCTCATCTTCCAGAGCTGGGATCTCCTCCAGATCTCCTCTTCCAGAGACTAGGAATCTCCTCCAGATCTCCTCTTCCAGAGGCTGGGATCTCCTCCAGATCTCCTCTTCCAGAGGCTGGGATGTCCTCCAGGTCTCCTCTTCCAGAGCTGGGAACTCCTCCAGATCTCCTCTTCCAGAGGCTGGGATCTCCTCCAGAGGCTGGGAATCTCCTCCAGGTCTCCTCTTCCAGAGCTGGGAGCTCCTCCAGATCTCCTCTTCCAGAGGCTGGGAACTCCTCCAGATCTCCTCTTCCAGAGGCTTCCATGCATCCCATCTTTTTCCTGCCTTTGCTCCAAAGCCATCCTTCTCACATCCTGTGTCATCCTTAATTTATTCTTGTCCTGGACTCTTTTCCATGCTTAATATTCTGCTTTTTCTGACAATCTCCAGCCTCAAGTCATCACAGAATCATGGAATGGTTTGGGTTGGAAGAGACCTTAAAGCCCATCCATGGGCAGGGATATCTCCCAATAGCCCAGGTTGCTGATTGCCCAAAGAATTAAATATTAAAAATATACCTTGTTACATCCCCAAGGGGAGGAAAACTGATGTTCTGGCTTTTCTAAGGAAAGGAGGAAAACCTCTGAATTTTTCTGGGATTTGGAGAACAAGCTTGGCCTGACTTGGATAATTGTTCTGCTTGATTTTAGGTTTGGTCTCACAGAACACGAAAGCCACCAGCCCAAATAACAGACTGCCAGAGAAATTCCTAAAAGTTCCCCAAAATTCCCCATTTTGCACCCAGGTTTCACATGGAATGTGAGATTTTCATCTTGCATTTTATTTTCATTTCTTGGAGGGGCTGTAATTAATTTGATTAGTTATGAGTGAGCCTCAGAAATAGGTGGGAGCTGCTCCAGAGCCTGGCAAGGTCCAGCTGGGGAGGAATGACACTGTCTGGTGGTGACCTCCTGGTCTTTGAAGGGCAACATCATCCCCCAGAGCATCAAGGACAAGGTTTAAGCTCTGGAATTATTGAAGTTGTTGAGTGTTGTCTCTTCTGTCTCTTAAAGAAGATCCCAGTGATGCTTCACCTGAGCCCAGGTAGTTCAGCTCCATAAATAGCTCATAAAGATAAGATGAATCCCAAGAAGGATCCCAAATTAAAGGGGTGGATGTTCCCTTCTTCCCAAGACCAAACAATTTAAGTCACCCAGCCTTGGGGGGCAAGTTGGGAACCATCACCCTGCACACCTTGATGTTCCCAAATCCCTCCAATTAGGGAAGCACAGACCCATTAATCCATATATTCCCAGAGGGGTTGTGGACTCCCATCCCTGGGAGTGTCCTTGCCCAGGTTGGACGGGGCTTGGAGCACCCTGGGCTGGTGGGAGGTGTCCCTGCCCATGGCAGGGGTGGCACTGGATGGGCAATATATCTCTAAAAGAGTGAGAATCACTGAATTAACACCCACCTTTGCCTTTCTTCCTGGCAGGATTTCAAAGCTAAAGCCCCTCCTGGCTGTTAGTCCTTGCTGTTGCAGGTTTGAATCTTCTGTGTAAATATTTCATGGTTTGCCTTTGCAAGATGCATTTTCCTAAAAAAAACAAACAAAAAAACCCATTAGAATTTCCATTTCAGGCCAGAGCACAATTTGCTCTGCCTGTTTGGCACAGCCCATTGTCTGTTTTAGCAGAGCTGGTGTCCCTCTGCTTTTAGGAGGTTGGATGAGGATGTGGATAAAAAGGGATTAGTCCTCATTTGCCAAGTGGAGAATTTTGGACAAATTCTTTCCAAGCTTTTGCCACGGCTGAGCCAAGGATTTGGGGGTAATGGACAGGGTTTAATTCACTGTTGCCTGTGGAATAATCCCTGGGAAGTTAAACCTGAGAGCTGGGCAGTTTAGCCCATACTTTCTTTACAAAATAGAATTAATATCCCTTCTTTCCATGACTAAATGTGGAGTAATACCATGGAAAATTTATCTTGTTTTCCCAGTGTTGAATAAAATAAATAACTCCCACTAAAAAAACCCAATCAGTCTGCTATAAATGATATTTGGAGATCAGCTCCTGGTTCCATAAAGACCTGGACACTTGGTGAAGCAGAAGGAGAAAATAAAGCTCCTGGTTTCAGGAAGACCTTAACACTTGGAAAAGCAGAAGGAGAAAACAAAGCAGCCCTTTGGGAGCTGAAAGAATCCCAATTTGGGAAGAATCCTGTTGTTTAAGAGCCCAGATCTTTCTATTCAGCATAATTCCATCCTCCTCTGCTGTCAAGGAGATTATCCTGGGTGGCTTCTGGAGTCCAGCTGGAATGAGGGAGAGAGAGCACTGGGATCCCTGCAAAGAACAAACCCAGCTGGGCATCTCCAGCCCCCCCAGCCTTGGGGGAAGCACCAAAACCTCTTCCCAGAATGGTCCCAGCAACAGCTGGAGACCCGAAGGGCATCCCAAGCTGATGTTGAGCTGCAAATCTCACAGTTCACTAATCCCTCTCACCCTTTTCTAGGGAAAAAGTGGTAGGATAAGGGATTGCTCGGGCTGGTTTGAGTTCTCAGCGTTTCACCTCTGGGGGTCTCACCCTCCCAGGAGCACAAATTTGGGAGGAAGGAGGCTGTCCCTGTGGCAGCACCTCCTCAGCTTGGACTGTGAAACCAAAAGGAGCTCCTGATGTCATCGAGGGGAAAGGATTCACCTTGGGCACCTCATGTAGGACTCAGAGAGCAGAGGTGTCTTGCTGGGCTTTAGCACATCCAGAGATATCTGCTGGGGGCAGAGGAACCTCCAGGGCTCCTCAGCTGCAGGGGAATCCTTGCTGGGACCTCCAGCTGCAGCTCCTGGGCTTGGGACAACCCCAGGTCGCACTAATTGGGCTCTCTGTGCTCTTTCTTCCCTTTTCCCCCTGGTTTGAAGGAGAGGGCTGGTGGGAGAGGAAAGGAGACCCCCCTGCAGGGGGAAGGGCTGGTGGGACTGGAGGGAGCAGGAAGGGAAGAGCCTGGGAGAGCTGGAGGGTGTGAAAGCCCCTGAGCAGGCGCTTGCTGGAGGCTGGTGGTGGGGCATGGGCAGATTCCCCCAAAAGTTCCTTTTCTTGGAATAGATGGAGTCAAACCACACAGGCAAAGAGGGAATGTGGTGGCCCTCAAAGATGTTCTCTTGGGGGTGTTGATCACACCCTGTGGGTGGAAGCAGGGCCACCCTGCCTGCCCTGTTCCATCCTGGTGTTCCCAAAGCCTCTCCTCCCTGCCCCTGCTGTCAGGGATGCCATCTGCACTTAGATGTCTCCAGCCTGACTCACTCTGCTCACAGTGGCTATTCCTGGGGTGATAATCCCACCAGCAGAGGGACAGCGACCTGTTTTGGAGGTTCTCATTCTTCATTGCGGTGTTGGTGACATTTTGTTTCAAAGCCACCAGAATTCCTCATTCTCCATCAAAGTTTACACGGAGAGGCAAAGACAGAGGGAAGAGAGGAAAAAAAAAGACTCCTACTTCAAACTTGAGTGGCAGAAAATAACTCTCTTACTACAAAGGAAGCTTAGAGACACCAAAGTGCTTACACTCAACTTGCCCAGGGCTTTGCTGCTCCAGCTCCTGGTAGGACAAGGTGAGGTTCCTGCTGCTGGAGCTCATCCCTCACTTTTTAAGGGCTGGGAAACGGGTTCAAGCCAAGAAATGGGTTAAATCACCAAGGCAGGGGGTCTCTGAGGGTTTGGGTGCCCAGGGAATCTGTGCTGTCTCATCAAGCCCTAAGGGCCAGTGTGATGTTTTGGGTTTAACTGTGTGCATTGATGCTTAATAAGCACTTCATAACAACTCCATCCCTGGGGTACAGACCTTTAAATCCCATTTATTGACTTCTCTGCTCAGGCTCTGTGTGTTTTGGGTAGGGGAGGCAAAGGAGAGGTCAATATATTAGATTATGGTATTACAGGACAATATTATTCCTGTAATAGGACAATATCCTGCCTGTGTCCACCTTGTTGTGTCCCAATGCTTGGAGAAGAAACAAAGCTTTGGTGTGTTTTGAACAGCACCTCCTTCTCCTCCTACCCCAGTTCCTTCAGGGAGCCACGTGTTTCTCCCATCAACATAAGAAAATCCAGGAATATTCTCAACTGGCTGTGGTAGCAGAGATCTGAATTCCACAGAAATTCCCAGACTCCCCAGAGCTCTGGGGAATTCTCAAACACAGGGCAGGGCAGAGGAGCTCCCAAAGTGCCAGAAAACAGCTGAGCAAACATTTCAGGTGCAGCCCTTTGGAAAAGGGATTGTTTTTTACCTTGGGAACGAGCGATGCAGGATGCTCAGAAGGAGAAATTAAGGAAGTGTTGACCTTTGTTTGTAAATCTTTATGGGAGGGTTAATGTATAAACATGTAAGGATGTTTTGTGTTGGACATTTGGGAAGAAAACGCTGTTTTATTTCGGTTCAGCTGCGTTTCCTTCCCCTTATTCCCAAAGCCAGACTCTGCTGTGGGAAGTATTGACTGCAGTGCAGGGAGTGTAAACATGTTTTGGCACCAAATAAACTCTTGCTGGGGGCAAAGGGAGGGAAGCTGGTTGTGTTTATCCCGCTGGATCACCTGTGCAGCTGGAAGCAGGAGAAGCAGCAGGACAGGCAGGGATGGAGATGCCCAAACACATATATAGACTAAAACTACCCCAAAGCATTTACAGAGAAATCCTGCTGCTGGCTGGGGGTACCACAGCTCTCTCAGCATTCCCACTCAGAACCTGGATGCCCAAGCTTTGGGTTTGTGGCTTCCCTGAAGTCCCACAAGGAGCAAAATCAGCTTTTCCTAAGAAATATTTGGCTTTTCTCTGCATGCTTCCAGCAATCACCTGCCTCCCAGAAGCCTCTCCCCGTGGTTTGGGGTAATTCAATGTGCAGAAAGCACCTCCCTGCATTGCAGAGGGGTCTTTGGGGCAGCCAGAGCCGGAGTGCTGGGGTAGGGTCACATTATTGGGGGGGTTTTCTAGTCCTGAGACTCCTTTCTCTGCCCCCAGCGGGACGTGGACGACTCAACAGGAAAGTTGTAGGAACAGGGAGAAGGAAGGAGGGGTTGGAGGTTCTGCCCTGTGAGCTGTGGAGCTGGAGAAGGTGCTTCTCCATGGGAAGGACATCCCCTCTGTCCCAGCCTCGGAGGTGATTGGAACTGGCTCTGCCACCAATTAAACAGGAATCTTGCTGCCTATTGATTTTGTCAGCAGTGTGTTCCCCCCACCCCCTTCTGAAGTCATCTTTAAAGGCTTTACTTTTATTAAACTAAATGCTGCCAGTTAACTAAAGTCTTTGTTTTTATAGACTCAAGAGAACAAGGTCTAACATAAATTAATCATGACTTAATTGACTGAACTAATTCAGGTTCTCTCCAGTCCAGTGCACAGCAATATTCCTGTCTTCCCAAATGCTGCCACTGAAGGCTAAATGGTACATTGCTTTAACAGCAGCAACTTTTTATATCTTTAACACAACATTTTTCCCGTGGACAAAAGTTTTAATTTCCCTGGGATTAAGTCCACAAAACACTTTCACAGTTATGGGAGCTGAAGTGAACACCCCTTTTGGTAATGAATATTAGAGCTGACTTCAATTTCTTCCTATTATCCTTTTTTTTTCCTCCACGGCGCACGGACTAAATTATTTATTTGCTATGACTATTTCAAAGGAAAACCAAACATTAATTCAATTTGCAACAGGATTCTCTCCCCCCGCAGAGGACAAAACGAAATGCAAGGAATTGCTAATGCTGCCATGTCAAGAACAGGTTGTTGGGGAGATCATCAGTGCCAGGAATTCTCCTCAAAAAGGCCCCACTGCCAGGAATCAGAGAATCCACTACCTGGATTTTGGGGTTAGAGGTGGTGAATTCCCCATCCCTGGAAGTGTCCAAGGCCAGGTGGGAGCAACCTGGAGTAGTGGGAGGTGTCCCTGCCCAGGGCAGGTGAATTTTAAGGTCCCACCCAACCCAAACCTGTCTGGGATTCCCTGACTGTCCCACGAGTGGGTTTCAGGGACTATTCATGGAGCACATTTGAATAACAAACCCATCCAAGGAAACTGCTGGGCTTCCCACTGCAGAAAGAGTCCAAATTAATAAAACTGGCTCTTCCTGCCTCATTTCTTCCTCCAGCCCTACTTTCCCTGCTGCAGAGCTTTAAATATCCCTGTTATAAAACTTCCCTCTGGAGCCTGTTCCTTAATCTAAGAAACCTCTGGCAGGAAAAAGGGTTTTTTTGCCCTATTAGCCTGAACTTTTCATAGCTTTACTTCATGCTCTTTCCTCAGTTTTCCAGCATCCTCAATAACTTCCACCCCTGGGACAGCTGGGAGAGTTATCATGTGTAATCCCAGCGTGATTCCCATCTTTCCATTGCATCAACTGGGTATCTTTTGGTTAAGTCAGTTCTTCAACTGAAAGGTGCATTTTATGGTGTGTCCCTCTCATTTCCCATCTCCTTGGTGGCTTCCCCACAGCCTGGAGTTCACCTGGTGTGGATGTCTGGTGGTAAAAGGAGCTTTGGAGAAAGGAATTCCTCAGTTTTCCAGGTTGGACGGGGCTTGGAGCACCCTGGGCTGGTGGGAGGTGTCCCTGCCCATGGTAGGGGTGGCACTGGGTGGGCTTTAAGGTCCCTTCCAGCCCAAACCATTCCATGTTTGCATGATTTGGATTTTGGTTTCTCGAAGCTCATCCAGGCTCTGAGCTCCTGGCTGAGGAGTCAAGGTGTGTATGTTCCTCGGACTCAGGAATTCAGGAGGTATTAAATTAATTAAATTCATGTCACCTTTATAATTTGAGAGTCCTTCACCACTGGAAACTGTCCCAATGAGAAGAGATTCCTCTCCACCTTCCCCAGCACCATAAAACCCTCTGTGCTGCTTCTCCCAAACACTCAGCAGGTGAACACACAAAGCATTAATGCATTTCAAGACAAAAAAAAGTTAATGTACCATTCAGCCCGGCCACTATTTCAACTTAATTTGATGAAATCCCAACTACCAACAGATGTAAAAGGTCTGCAGTAAATATCTGGAGTGCTGTCCATAATGAAAGTGTCATCACAAGGTACAATTCATTAGAGGCTCATCACCTCGCTTTTATGTTTCAGGTCATTAATTGCTGATAGAGGTTGCAGCACAGAATGGATTCAGTGATAAAATTACATTTCAGAGCCTGCCCTTTCTCCTCTCCAGACCCAAAAATTTGCATCTGCAAAGGCAAAGCAGCACCCCCAGCTCTGGGAGCAGATGCAAACCCTCGCCGTTGTGCTGCGTGGAGCGAAACCCCTGCCACTGGATTTGAGCTTAATAAAGCTGATTGGCTTTTAATTGAATGTTGGTTTTGCTGCCTCGACTGGGAGCGCCGCAGCTCTTTAGTTATGTTTCATTTAAGGGGAGAACAAATAAAATCAATTTCTCCTCTGACAGGGCAGTGGCAGCGTGCAGGATGGCGCAGCAGTTTGCAAAGCAACACCTTGAGCAAACCCATCCAAGTAACGGGCTTGAAAGAAGGAGTCATTTTTAATTAAAAGGGCTGCTGTTTGTAAACAGCTTATCAATCAAAGATTCATATATATCCTCCCTGCCTGGCAGGGAATGTCCCAGACTCATCTCACCCAGGATCTCAGGTGCATGTCCAACCATCCCACGAATCCCAGTTCAGCCCTGGTTCCTGATCCCACTTCACATTCACAACTGGGAAAAAAACCCCTCCTTGGTTTCTCCACATCGACCCTAGTCTGGTCAATAATAGAAACACATTTCCCCAAATACCTTGTTTGGCTTTTCCACATTCCTTCCCTCTGCTTTGATGCCTTGATCTGATTTTCAGGGTGAGAAAAGCCAGGCTTGTCCTTAACCGGCTTTCCCAGGGACCAAAGCGGGTTTTAGAAGGAAGAAAACTCGCATTTAATGCTACATTTTCCTGTCAGTGTATCTTAAACACCCAAAGCCTCTAAAGTTCTTTAACATTTCCTCCTTTTTTTTGGGACGTGTCGAGCAAAACATTTTTCGTGGGGGTTTTTTGATCTCGCTTGAAGAGCTGGAAACAGCGACATCAAAGATAAGATGTGAATGATGCCCCGTTGCCTTTGCATGCACAGCACTGTTTCTCTTTGGAGAACAACCACGTCTCTGCTTTTCTTTTGGAACAGTCGCTTTTCCCTTTGTCTCCCTCTCTCTGGGCTGGGTTTTGGCTTTGGAACAAAAGGAGGGTATTAAAAAATTCCCTTAGCCCAGCCACGGAGAGAGCAGGGAATGACGAAAGCAATAATTCCTCTTCTCCATCACATTTTCTGCCTTTTCCCTGCTGGAAAGATTAAAAGGAGAATTAAGGAGGGCAGGTTGCTGTTTTCCTCCTTTTGTGGTGCTGACAGACTTCCCTGCAGCTCCTGGATTTCTCTTGGATGGGAAATCTGGGTTTTTTTTCGGCAGCCTCTGTGGTTTCCATTGACTTTGGTGCACACCAGTCTGCAAGAGGCTCTAAAGTGCTGCTGGGCACTGGCTCAAACTGGGCAAACTGGTCTCCCAGAGCTCGCAGGCACCTCCTGGGTGGATCTCTTGCTTCTTCCAAGTGGGGAACACTCACTTTTGGATGAGCACCAAGATCATAAAATCATTGAATGCTTTGGGTTGGAGGGGACCTTAAGGATCATCTCATTCCACCCCCCTGGGCAGGGACACCTCCCACCAGAACAGGTTGTTCCAAGCCCCGTCCAACCCCCAAATTAGGAGATATTGTTGTCTTTTCCTCTTGTGATGGTGCACCCTCAATTTTCTCTCCCAGGGCTGAACCTGGAAGGAGGGACTTCCTATTTTTCCTTCTCCTGCTTTACTTAAAGCCCATTTTCTTATTACTGAATCTCAGCTGAATTGAATATAAGCTAAAAAAAAATGAAATTTAAATAAATTGTTTAGACATGCAACAAGTGTCCTTGGTTCATTTGCAGCCTGACCTCTGATGAATTTGACCTCTGTTCAAAACGTGACTCCTCAGGGAATTTGCTGTTCCCAAAAGAGAAATTCTAGATTTCAATTCCTCCACTGGCTTCAGCCCCAGGAATCTGCTGCCTTAAAGTAGGAATAAATTCAGGAGGAGATTATGCCATCAATGCTGGGGAGCCCAAAGTAAACACCACAGGAAAATGAGGATTATCCTGCGTTTATGTAACACAATCAAGTTCAAATTTACCTTGGTGTGGAGTAATAGAGCTGGGGATTTGGGTGAATCCTGGAGCCAATGGCAGCTTTTAGAGACAACCAGGCTTTGTAGAAATTAGATTAAATGAGGGGGAAAAAAATGCCTGGTTCTGCTAATTAAAGCTAAAAAGAAGAATAAGAAGACTAAAAATAATTGAATTTAAGAAACAGCCCATTAATTAAGGAACGTGAACTTGAATAGCTCTCAGATATATCTGCTCCTTGTTTCCTGCTTGGAACTGATCTCCCTGGAGAGGGCTGGGGCTGGGCTTGGGTTTGGACCAAGATCAAACCCAAGGACTGGTTGGGCAGGAGATGCAGAAGGTTCCACTCACAGACAGGGACACTCCTAGGAATTGCCAACCTCTTCCTGAAAGACCTTTGGGAAGCTTTTACTGGTGCACATGGACCTGTTGGGGCGAGTCCTTCTGCTAGCCCAGGTGCTCCAAGCCCTGTCTAACCCACCCTTGGACACTCCCAGGGATCCAGGGGCAGCCACAGCTTCTCTGGGCACCCTGTGCCAGGGCCTGCC
>JAWWEE010000290.1:0-14619 GCA_035221455.1 Xenops minutus | reverse complement strand
CCCAGCGCCCCCCCCATCCCATGTCCCATCCCACCCCACCCTCGTCCATCTCAATCCCCATGCCATGCCATTCCCATCCCAGCCTCCTGCTCCCTCCACAAGAAATCCTCTCAAGAACCCAGGACTCACCACGTACCCCACCGGGAGTGACTGGGTTGTGTTCCTTCCGCCCCGGGGACCTCCCAAGCCTCACAGATCCTCACGCTGCACTAGCAGGAGGGATGGCAGGGCCTCTGGAAATGTGTTTTCCACCTTTCCCTGGTGAGGAAAGCCAGCTGTTCTCCAGGAGCATCCCACTGCTCCCTTCAGAGCTGGGGCTGTTTGTTATGCCCGGGCAGATGACTGTGTTGGGCTGAGCTGGGAGTGGTTACCAAGCACCCTCTTGCCAAGCAACTGCAGGAGTCACTAAGCAGAGTCACCTCCGGGGCTTTTGTCACCTTCCCTGTGAGCTCTGTGTCCCCTTTCCAGCTTCCAGAGGGGCTGTGGTCAACCCCTTCCTGCTGGGAGCTCCACAGGTTGAGCTTAGTAAACACATTGGGAAATTTGGGGTTGGATCAAGTGAACAGCCCAGAAAATGCACAGTGGCAAGGAAATAATTCAGATGTGTTATTTAACACAAATAATTGTGAAAGCAGGACGTACAGCCCCCACTGGGGTTCTGCACAGTCACTTTGGATGGGAGGGATCTTTAGCTACAGATTATGGGAAAGGGCATGACTGGTGCAACTTCCCAGGTGCCACCTCCTCTTGAAACCAGCCTCCTGATGTGGAAAATTACCAAGAGACGTAAAACTCTCCAGAGGAAAGGTTTTAACCCCTTACTGGGTGCAGCCCTGGGTCTGGCGGAGAGCAAGGCTTGTGCCAGAGCAATCCCTGGGAGACACATGGTCCAGCGTGGTGGCTGGAGGTCCAAATTCCTGCTTGCCCCCAGCTTTCTTCCCCAAACACAGATCACTGGCCATAAGCCCACCCTGACCCACACCATCGCCTCCACCCTCAGTCACCTCAGCCTGATTTGATGAAGGGAAAGGTGTGCAATTACAGATTTAGATGCACTTTAATTAAAACCACGTGCTAGATAGAAATGAACACCCCTCCCCTCTCCTCCAGGGCAGGTCTCCTAACAGGGTGTTCATCTGTTCTCACCACTGACTTCTCACTCTGACCCCTCCCAAATCACTCCAGCACTGGGAGGTTTTGGCCCCAAAACACATCACTGGGCACAAGGCAGGCAGCAAACCTCATTATCCCCTTTTTTTTTGTGGGATGTGCTTCCCCCTTTCCCCAGGCCTTGCTGCTCTGCTCTGGGACTGACTAAAAGCCAAGATAGTTGCCCCGTGGTGTCTCCATACTGCCATCCCACCCTGCCCACTTGACCTCAGGGTTTTCTCTACTCAGCATCTCAGAATTAAGGGGATTTGCCTAAATGCCAGTAAAAATTTGATAGGGTTTACAAATTAAGGTTTTTCTGGAACAAAAAATGCAGAATAATGATCGACCCCACCTGCCTGTGTGGAGCTTGGGTGGAGATCCCAGTGGTCCCACTGCTGGTGGATCTGACTCCTTGGATGTGGACACAGCACTCCTTGGTGGGATGGGATCCACTTCTTTGGAGATAAACTCCTAATTCCTGGGAGCTTCAGCACTGGTAGAAAATGGATTTGGAGGAAGTCAAGGTTATTTCTACCCTTTTATTTTACTCTTTCAAGATGTAACTTGAATTTACACATGGAAATGTTTCCATGCACAGCCCAGCAAAGGGCGGAGCTGCTGCGACTTCAGAAAGGGGCTGTGGGTGTGATGGAGGCAGGCTGGCAGCAGCTCCTTCCCAATTTTCATATCCTGAGATCCCGTGGGTGAGAAGGGCAGAAGCTGTTTGCTGGGAGGGGCTGCTTTTCAATCAGCTCTGTGCACATCCATGGTACAACGTTCCAGGGGCACAGCCAGCTCGGCAAATGCATCATCCTTCATTCTGCAGCTTGTGGGGTGCAGCAGTGCCCCGCGAGGGACCTCCTCTGTGAAATTAGCTGTTTGGAATCACCTGTGGATTGATTTTTTCTGGTAAGGTCTGGGGTGAGATTTGCTGGACTCTTCACAACTCCCCACCTCTATGACTCACCATTTAGCCCCTACTGTGTCTGGACCCTGTTACTGGGGTCGGGGTTTAGGGAAACAAAAAACCAAAACCCAAACCTCGCAGAGGTTATATTTGACATAAAAGAGATTTAGCAATAAATTTTACTGGCATTAAATCCAGACCAAAAAACTAAGGCTGCATCTAAAAGGCATACATAAACTTAGATAACAAAGTTACCTGCAAGTCTGCAAGTGTCATAATTGGGTGTAATGCAGAAGATACTTCACTGCTGTCCTTAATTAACAGAAATTAATGCTGTGAAATCTCTTCAATTCTGCCAAGAGGTGGCAGCCTCCATCCTGGCCTCGGGACTTGCTCAGCTGAGAGGGAATGGCTGGAGATGTTGGCTTGGGAAATGTTTTCATGCATCTCACTGACCTCTGAAATGGGATCAGTTCAGGGTGGGTACGTGACAGGAGAAATAAATAAAACCTCCAAAGGTGTGTTGGTAAAGGACTCTGAGATTTGCTGGAGGAGATCCAGCATGCCAGGCAGTGGTGGGAAGGTCTGGCAGGGCTGGGTTCTCCCTGTTCCTGTGCCTGGAGGAGGCAGAGCAGTGCTGAGATGGGGCTGGGCTGCTGGGGCTCCTGTCACCCCAAACTGGAGAGCTTTGCTGCACAGGCAAACCCCACAGTGATGCGTCAGGAGAAGACAGCAACCAGAGTAAGGTTTGCTGTGTGTTTGGGGCACAGAGCTGAGCTGGAGTGGGTACTCCAGGTGCAGGTGCTGGTTAATGATGCAATTTTTAGCTCATATGAAAAGCTTGGGCTTCCCTCCATGAGAGAAAAGCTTTGGGCTCAGACCCAGCTCCAACAGCAACTCCCACCGCTACAAGGGCTTGTCCAGAAATCACCTGGGCAGGTGGAGATGGTGTGGAATAATGGACAGGGTTAAAAGTTAAAGGAGAATAAGAATTACAGAGGAGACCCAGCTGCTGCTTCCTGGATGGAACATGGTCACGATGCCCTGTGGAAGTTCCCTAAAACACTGACCAGCACCTTTATCAGGTGCTAACAGTATGTCAGCAGTGGAATAACACATTGGCAGGCCCACTGAGGGGTCTCCCTTACACTGTTTGCCCCCCCCTTCCTTAGAAGGGCAATTGGATCACCCTCAATCCTGTGAATCTGTTTGGTAAAGAGTCCCCCGCCCTTAGAGGACAACTGAGAGACTGATCAGACATAAATGATTTTGTTTTCCCTGTGGTACTCGCAGACAAATAAATCTCTGTGGGTCAAGAAAATGTCCCCTCTCTAAGGGTCAGGTGAATCCCACACCCCTTTTCACATGACAGTTACAATGCGATCTTAATTTATTTTTAAAAGTTTTTCAAGTATTATGATTAATCTCTGGCATTGGCATAAAGACTTCCATTGCTTCCAGAGCCACACGCAGCCCTAATGAGTTCTTTCCACGTAATTAAGAATGTTATCTAAGTGTGTGATAACAGCAGAAGCTCACGCTGCACCTAAATAACAAGAATTATATGAAGGCCAATGCTATTTTACTCCACAAGACTAAAAAACGTCAGAGCCCAGTTCAAGTATGCTCATGCACACAAGATTTGAGCTGAGAAAAACATGTGTCATGAGAAGGTGATCCACACACAAGGTACACTTTTTTACATTATACAATGTACATTTTGTACACTGTACAAAAGTGTACACAATAGTACAATTTTGTATACACATACATAGCCTGTTTCATATGCTGGTCTGCTGAATATAGGAATGGGAAGTCAAATACAAAGAGAAAAAGAGCGATAAGGAGCAGTAAAGAGAGGGACAGGGTGACTCTGAGATGGAGAAAGGTACATAAGGGTGAGTAGCAGGACAGAGGGATGTAGAAGGAGAGGAGCAGGGAACCGGACCACCCTGGGCTACTCTGGAGCACACACTTCCAGAAACCTGAGAATCATCCCCCTCTTACCCACTATGCCAGGGGAATGGCAGCCTGCCCTCCCTGCCACCCTGCAGGCACCAGCAGAAGGTGCCTCCTGCAGGGGCTGAGCACCCAGGCAGCAAGAGAGCAGAAGGGAGGAGAGGCAAGAGGCTGGGCAGGGCTCAAGGCAGGCACAGCAGTGCCCAGGAGATGAGGCTGGGCCTGGCCTTGAGGGACTATGGTGGCCAGCACGTGTGGCAAGTCCCTGCCCTGGGGCAATGAGCAAACACCACAGAGCTGGGAATGGAAGATGCTTCATCCAGGGCTTTAGCCCCGCCAGCTCGGGGAGGCCAAGTCCTGCAGAGATTCCAGGCTTCATCCGTGATCCCTTGTCAGGAGGGCAGCAGCCCTCAGTGCCCAAGGCGAGTCTGCCCCAGCCACCACACCAGGCAGGCATCGCCCTGCACCGGTAACACCCACGGACGGACACGGGGTGGTGATGTGAGCCACGGAGCACCACAGTGCCCACCGCAGGCAGGCAGCGAGCAGGCAGTGTCCTGCACCGGCAAAACCCAGCCCCCGGAGTTCCATCTGCACAGCTCACAGCTGGCCAGCAGCTCCCCAATAGCCTGGACCCACCAGCCCGGCTGGAACAAGGTGTCCAGCCCATGCCACTCACCTCTGGAGCCCAGACGCTGACCCTGGGGTGCAGGGGACCCAAGGGGACAGTCATTGCAGCCAGAAGGTGACACTGCATCTTCTCACCAGCACATCCCTCTCCTGTGGTCCAAAACAGAGCGGGGAAACATGTTGGGTCCTGGACCACCAGTGACGACTCCAGCATGGGGTGCTCTGTGTGGGACCTCCATGTGCCTCTGCATCCTCCCTGCACAGTGCACAGGGCACCGTCCTGACCTGGCCAGGTGGTGCACGGAGCCCTGTCGCTGCTAAGACCCCGCCAGCTGAGGCAGGGCTCCATGGGCTCTCCCCGTGTGTGCTGGTTAGCTTCACTCCCACCGCCTCTGGTGGCACAGGCACTCAGCCTCCTGCTCCGTCTGTGGCTCGCTGCGGGGTACAGGGCTCCATCCTACCTGTCCGAGGCCGGGGGGCTCCTGCCACACTCGTGCTGCACAGCCCACGCACCCCATTCCGCAGTGAAACCATCACTGGGGTGCTGCAGCAGCTCACAGCACAGCACAGCGCCCAAAGGGCAGCGAGGGAAGGGGAATAGCCATGAGGATGCCGCTCAGGATTGGGTCTGGGGCAGCCCGGCCGTGCCCCTGTGGCTGCTGCGGGTCTGAAATGTGTTTGTGTGTGCCGGGTGGAGCTGGTGCCTCCCTGCGCTCCCTTATAGCCACTCAGCCTCTTCTCCGCGCCCCTGACTCCAGCTGCCCCTGCGGCCCCCAGGAGCCCCTGGAGCCTTCCCGAGCGCCAGGGACAGGCAGGCGGTGGCTGCGGGATGTGCCCGTGGCCATGCAGGTGTGTCGGGAGGGTGTGAGCGCCGCTGGATGCTCCGAGTGTGAGCTCGGGGGCAGCGGCGTGCGCCGGGCGCGACCTGCGTGCGGGAGGCGGGTGTTACGGGGCGCGGGTGTTCACGCGTGTGCGTGTGCGAGGGCGAGTGCTGGAGCGGGGGCGAGGGGCCAGGGCGGAGCCGCTGCTGCCACCAGGCTCTGCCCGAGCGGCAGCGGGGGCAGAAGTGGCACCGGCACCGGGGGCAGAAGTGACACGGGCAGTGGGGGCAGAAGTGGCACGGGCAGCGGCTCTGCCCGGGCGGCACCGGGGGCAGAAGTGGCACCGGCTCTGTCCGGCACCGGGACGGGACAGCGTCAGAAGTGAGACCGCAAGAAGCAGCGGAGGCTCCCTCTGCAGGGCGAGCGGCGGCGCCGGACGGGGCCAGGTGAGGTCTCACCGGGGTGGGACGGGGCCAGGTAGGGTCTCACCGGTGCGGGACGGGGTCGGGTGAGGTCTCACCGGTGTGGAGGGAGCTCGGGGTCCGGCCTGGAGCGGAGCGGGGTCGGGGGGACCCCGGGCAGGCTGAGCCGCTGCCTCCGACGGGACGGGACGGGACGGGACGGGACGGGACGGGACGGGACGGGACGGAACGGGACGGGATGGGATGGGATCGGATGGGATGGGATGGGACGGGACGGGGAGCGGCTCCGGGGCCCGGGCAGCCCCCCGGGGCACCAACATCCCAACCCACCGCAGGACAGAGCCGTGCTCCGGCCGCCCGTCACTGCGCAAGCTGGGCACAGCGCGGGGGGAGCCTGCCCGCAGGTGCTGGAGGGCAGTGTGGGCTCCCAGGGCAGCTCGGGGGCTCTGCCCTGTGGCCCCGAAGAGAGAATGGGGCAGCCTTGCTGCAGGGAGGGGGAGTGAAGGCACCGCCAGCCAGGGCAGCAGCAGGGCCAGCCCGAGGAGCTCCCGCTGCAGCAGAGTGCAGACTGCTGCTCCCCCTCCCCATTTCTTCTCCTGCTTCTGTCTGTCCAGATCAACACGGGCTCTGTTGTCCCTCCCGACACTGCTGTCTGTCCCCTTACACTGTCTCCTCCTGCCTTTCTTCGCCTTCCCTGGCCGCAGGAGCTGGGTGTGCTGGCTCACAGCATGACAGGCTGCCTTCCCCACCAGGGCTCTGTGCTGGACCTTTTGTCTGCCCCCCAGCTGGTACTGGGAACCATTCTCCTGGCTAATTTCCTACCAAACCCTCGTTAGAAATATCCTAACTTTGCCACTGATTGGGTATTTATCCCTGGGAATATTACTTCCTCCATCACATCGCCTTCGCCTCCACTAGCCCTGAGCAGCAGATGTGGGAGAATGGCTGCCCGTGCTCTGCATCATCCTTCCTCTCAGAGTGGTTGTGCCTCTCACTGCTCCTCAAGACTGTTCGTAATGAAGTGAAATTTGGGAGCATTGGCATACACCTGTTCACAAAAAAGGGTACAAGAAGGTTGCAAAATGCTTCCAAGGGACAACAGAGCCATGGAGGTGAGTGGCAGCTTCCCAAGAAGATCCTAAATAGGGACCTGGAGACACCACACTGCCAGAAATGCTTTGAATGACTGGCTTAGCACCTCAGTGCTCCAGCACCGGTGTCACAGTTCATGTATGTCACTTAAGAGACCCTGCTCTCACTCTGTGTCTGTTCTGTTGCTGTCCTGTCTGCAGGCAGAGTGCGCACAGAGGGGCGAATTGGAGCTAACCCAGTAGAGATTTGTTTCTCTGCTGCATCAATGAGTTCCCTGATCCAGTTACAAGGCCACCTTTTCATGCTCACTGTGTCTCAACTCCCATCTGTAAAAGGGGACTGAAGCACTATTTTGCTTTCATGACCCATATCATCTGAATCATGAACCAGGGAGAACGTCAAGGCTGTGGCAGTGGTACAGCTACCATCCTGCCACCACATCCTAGCTGGCACTCTGCTCCTGGCCACTGGCTGACCCCTGAAAGAACTCAGAGGTCTTCCTGAACTCCCATGCCCATAGGCTCAAAAAATAAGCTTGGAATTGAGGGGTGAATGACAACAGAAATGGCTCTCTGACAGACAGAGACAGTTTTTCCAAGTAAAGGATGACCTGCTCACTTAAACATCAAAGGATATTAAATTTGGTCTGCAACCAGGCTACGGAATGTGCTATTATTCCAAAGTGATGGCACTGCAGCTCGCACCAGGGAGAGGTGCCTTCCTTGATTTGTAAGTAGTGGTGCAGGTATTCCCTGTTGTTTTGTCCTCTTTAGAGCAGTCTGAGGGCTGACTAGCAGTTCATCTGCCTTACCAGAGAGAAGGAAGAGAGCGAGCTTGAGAATGAGAAAGATGAAGGTAACGCAGAGTGAAGCAGCCAGAGACTCTACCAGGCAACAGACACTGTCTGGGTAGACGATGATGCTCATTTCTAGCTGAGCTGTCAGCATTTCTCAGACTCATGGGAGAAGGATCTCAGTGCCACAGCCTGGCATGGCACGTAATCCCAAGCACAGCCTAAGACAGTGCAATCAACTAGATATAAGAATAAAACACCAGTGGCACCCTGAGTGGCTCCTCCCTGCACATAGGGAAGCTCCCTGGTCCCAGAGGAGTTAGGCAGCATAGGAGACCAAGGTCCTGAATTGGTGTCTGGCACCAGAGCCCCTGGCAGGCCCCCATACATCTATCTCTCCAGGGCCTGTGTAAGCTCTCCTGCTTCTCACACATCCATATTGCAAGGGGTTCTCTTCTCTTAGGTGACTACTTGATATTGCCATTGGAATTTGCTCTGCCATACACTGAGGCAGATCTAGCAAAAAAAAGCAGTATGCACTCCAGAGGAAAGCTCATCCCTCTGCCACACTGGCAGCATCCATGGAGCCCTAGATTACTATAAAACAGAAGAGTCTAAGCCAGACATAAAATTTGCGTGCTGTACCTGCCACGAGGCAAACTCAGATTCAGCATAACTTGAGAAACCCCCTGTGAAACCCTCTCTCCTTCAGGGTGGGTTGGGGCTTTCAGAGCAATCCCCCCAGTCACAAATGAAGTGCAGTGACCTTTGGGGTCCCAGGGAGCAGAAGCAGCTCCCAGGCAGCAGTAAAAACCTCCTGAGGCTTTATGATGCTTTAGCTTGTGCCTTCAGGGGCACTTGCAACTGTGTGGGAATGGCCTCCTTACAGCTATGGTTATGTTGAACAGGGCTTGGTGTGATCCCAGGCACTTTCCAGGCATCCCAAATCTGCACTGCTAGCAGGAACACTTGCAGCCAGGGCCCATGCTCACATGCCCCTCACAGTGCTCCTGCTTCAGGCACTGGCACAGCTGGTGCTCCCCAGGGAGCACTCACAATTCCCAAGCCTAAAAGAGTGCACAAGCTCATGGCTGGGTTCTTGCACAGGCTCGGCAATCTCCACACTTGTGGTGGCCTTGGGCCACACTCTGCTAGCCACATACCATCCCTACAAATCCTGCACATCCCTTCCCACTGCCTGGGAAGAACCCAGGCCATGTGTTTATTCAAGAGAAGATGTGTATGGAACATTCCCCCAGCTGCAGAATGCAGAAATACGCAGATAGATTTCTATGCCTGTGACAGAAAAACTAGGGCTTCTAGACACAAATTCACCTTCTGCTTGCAGCCCAAATACTTATTTTGGGGGCAGGAGAATGATATGAAAAGCCCAAGTCCTGGGGAGAACTGCCCTGTGAAACATAGAGTATGTATGTGGGTCACTCAAACCAAAGCAAGAGTGGTCCCGTTAGAGCTGTCCTCAGAAAGTCCCCACCAGGGCACAACACTGGAGCTGTGTAGCAGCTGTCACTGTTAAAAGCATTTCCAGCATCATGTGTAGTGTGTAAAGTTCATTCTAAAAGCAGGTACCAAAAGAGCAGAGAGCAGGGGAGGGATTAAATTCTGCATGTCAGGACTGGGGGAGCAACATCTTGGCTTGTTCAGATCATTGATCTGGGGCTGGAGCTCCACTGGTGGAAGGAACACCACACCCCTCTTGCCACCAGCTGGATCAGATGGGAGGCAGAGATCCTGGCTCTGTTCTCCCACAGGGGAAGAAGTTGGGGACAGTTGCCATCCTCTTCTCTCCCCTATACCTCACCTCCAGCATCATCAGTCCAAGGCAGCATCTGAACAAAGGTTGTGGATTCATTTCAGGGACAGAATGGGGGAGCAGGACACCCCTTGCCCCCAGCCAAGCCCACCTGTCCTCCAGGCCAGCAGTGTCCAGAGGAACCTGCAATAAGCCACGTGGCTCACAAATTGAGAACAGTGAGCCAGTGGGCCCATCAGCCAAACTAACAGGCTAGGCAGTGTTTCTGCAGTGTCTCACATCTTTCCCTGTGTTGTGGCAGGCTCTAGTGTCACAGAATGACGGAGCATGAGGACTTTATGAACTTGGCCGGGTACTGGAACTCCTCTGACAATTACCAGCTCAGCCCTGCCAGGGTCATTGTCCCTGTGGTCTTCTCCCTCATCTTCCTCCTGGGCACGGTGGGCAACAGCCTGGTGCTGGCCGTGCTGCTGCGCAATGGGCAAATGGGCCACAACACCACCAGCCTCTTCATCCTCAACCTCAGCCTGGCTGACTTCTTCTTCATCGTCTTCTGCGTGCCATTCCAGGCCACCATCTACTCCCTCGAGGGATGGGTCTTCGGCTCCTTCATCTGCAAGGCTGTGCATTTCTTCATCTACCTCACCATGTATGCTAGCAGCTTCACTCTGGCTGCTGTCTCTGTGGACAGGTAATAATCTACAGGTGCCCTTGGGCTGGGGAAGGCAGGCAGTTTGAGCGGGCTGAGAGCATGGGAGATCCTGGCCCACCACCACTAGGCAGATGATTCAAGCCCCAGTGGTACTGATCGATGCCAAAGGCAGTTTGGGGACCAGTTGTGCCTCCCTTGCCCTTACGACCTTCAAGCAAGCAGCTTTTCCACAGATCTCAAGTGCAAAGCTTTCTGTGGGAAAGACCTCCCCATGGTCAGAGCACTTGAGACCCAAGCTCAGCTCCCCGCTGTGCCCCAGAGTCCCATAGAGTCACTAGTTCTGCATTAGAGGTGCCACATGGAGGGTAACAACTGTCCCTGGGCCACCATTCCAGAAAAGCATCCTGTGCAGCAGCAAGGTCAAGAGGTCACCACAGCAGAAGCCATATAAACATGCAAGAGAGACCCCAGTCCTGCAGCAAACACCTCTCATTTCTCAGGGACTGTCAGCCCAGCAAAACACTCGTCACTGAGTAATTCCTACCCCCACTCTGCTCTCAGCCCCTCTGCACTCTGCACAGAAAGGTGCCCACACCACAAGCTGAGTCCCTTCTTCGGGTCACCCAGGACATGCTGCTCCTGACTGGTGTCACTACATTGTTCCTAAGGGCTTGTAAGGCAACTGTGCCAGCTGCCCTTCTGACTGAGCCCACAATTCTGGTCCAGACTGAAGAAGAGGTCCCCACTGAGACAATCTCCAGCCCTGACTGCAATAAGGCTCACATCTTGGTCCATCTTGCTCCCTGTGCTTGCTTCCAAGGTACCAAGACAAGACAGGCCCTCTGTAATGACAGGTCCACAGCCCTGCACGCAGAAGGAAACTCCAGTAGCAGGGAATATCTGGGGTGGGTTAAATTCCAGAAAAAAGCGTGGCTGGACTACTCTTCCAGCCCTCTTTCACTTCATCCTGCCCCTTGGTGCCACCTGCACAAAAAAGCACCTGGACTCCAGCAGTGACCAGTCACTTCAGCAAGGAGATGTTTACCTTCCCAAAGGTGCCAGCATTCCCTGGCTGGGGGAAGGGGTGTCATCCAAAGTCCCCAGTAAAAATAACCCAGTCCTCTGGGATTCCCAGGGTTACACAATTTGGCTATTGTCACGAGGAAAGACACCAGATTTCCCATGATCTAAACCTCTTGCGTCCCTGCCCCTGTGTCATATGAGTGCAGGCTGCCTCAGCTCAGAATGGGGGACAGTATCCCAAAGTAAAGGGCATTTAGGCAAAGTGTGTTCTCTCCCATTCTGGTGACACCTGTAGCCAGTGCATTTCAGCATGACAAGAACTGATGCTTGTGAAAATGCCCTGCAGCTTTCAGGATGACAGGACAGCAAACAGCAAGGGTTTTGTCACTCCTGTGACCCTTCACACCAACTTGTATGTCTTATATACCTGACCTGCTGTCCTGCAGTGCATCAAATGAGCATCCTCTTGTGAACACTGGCAGGCTGCAGCACTGTGCTGTGTGCTGGCAGCTCGTCTCCATCCCCTACCCATAAGCACCAAGTCACTTTCTCTCCTTGCTGACACCTCAATCACTGCCCTGTGCTGCTGCCTGGAAGTGGGGGAGCAGACCTGGCCATTTCCTGGAGGCAGACAGCACCAAAAGGCAAGGGCTCACCTGGTCGCACTGGTACCACAGTGGGACAGCCACAGTTCCAATGAGCAAATCTCCCCCCAGCCAGGCTGAACTGAAAGCTGTAGAAGGCTGGAATTATGCCCTCGGTGATCAGGAACCCATCATCCAGTGAAGTTACCCCAGGTCTTGAATCTTCAGTTCAGATCTCTTTCTACAGGATAGATTCAGTTGGGCAGTGGATATCTGCCTTGTCTCCACAGCATCATCTCTGTGCCCCAGCTCAGGGATATAACCCACATCACCACACCTGGAGCAGGGAGCCAACTGCAGCAAGAAGGAGATGCATCCTTGCTAGAAAGAGAAAAGCTGCCTTACTCAGCCTGTATGTCAAAGAGGGTGGGAGATAACATGTAGGGTCACTACTCAGGGACCTTCAGGAGAATAAATGAAACTCTCTTGCCCCAGGAATTTACGTGACCAGGCAGAGCTTGGCTGAAACCTCAGTGTTGGTTGCTTTTCTGTCCTGCCCAGGTACCTGGCCATCCGGTACCCCCTGCGCTCCCGGGAGCTGCGGACGCCCCACAAGGCAGTTGCAGCCATGGCTGTGATCTGGGGCCTCTCCGTGGTCTTTGCTGGGCCCTACCTAAGCTACTATGACCTGATTGAGTGGGATTCCAGCCACATCTGCATGCCTGGCTGGGAGCAGTGGAGACGCAAGGTCATGGACACTATCACATTTGCCTTTGGCTACATCATCCCAGTGCTGGTCATCAGCCTCTCCTACACCAGGACCATCAAGTACCTGTGGACGGCAGTGGATCCCCTGGAGGACATATCAGAGTCCAGGAAGGCCAAGTGGAAGGTAACCAAGATGGTTATCATTGTAACCATCCTTTTTTGCCTGTGCTGGCTGCCCTACCACGTAGTCATCCTCCGATACCTCTATGGAGACTTCCCCTTCAACCAGGCCACCTATGCCTTCCGCCTGCTCTCCCACTGCATGGCCTATGCCAACTCCTGCCTCAACCCCATTGTCTATGCCCTCATCTCCAAGCACTTTCGCAAGGGCTTCAAGAAGGTTTTCAGCTGTCTCTTGAGAAAAAAGCACCACAACAGGGTGCACGTGGTGCCTGTTGCCCCCATTGTGCCTGGATTTGGGGCAGGTTCCACTGAAGTGTCCCAGATGCATGAGGACAATAACAGGTGTGAGCTGAACCCAGTCTCCATGGCAGGACCCTCTGGTTCCTCCAAGCCCCTTCATATTTCTTAGTGGCCAAGCTCCACACCACCTGCCAGCTCAGCTCTGTCACCAGCTTCAGGCCACCCTTTCCCACTGGGTGACAGAGGATGCTGGAAAGGCAAGACAAAATCTGCTGAGCACTTCTTCGGGTCTTGCTGTTCCTTCCCATTCCATGCACCTGAGCCAGCTCCACACCACATGCTGAATGCAAGGAAAAGAATTGATCCAGACTCTCCCCTAATCCTCAGACCACCTGGACGGCAAGGACTGAGGCTCCAGCTCCTCTATGGGCTCTCATCCAGCAGAACTCCACTGCTCCATGGCCCCACTGTGCTGGGTCCTGTGCACAAGGGCAGCAGTTTGTGATGGAGTAAAGGCTCAGGAGAGAAACTCGTGTTGTTTTAACTGCATGCATTTACCTCTTTTTGCTTTAAAATCACCTCTCTCTGGGAAACCTTTCTCATTAAAAAGTTCAGGGAAAAGATGCAAGTGGCCTAATTTATAACAGCACCACAGACAGAGTCCCTTCTGCCTCCCGTCTGGCTAGACTGGCTCCCACAGCAGGAATGGCAAGGGAGAGCAGTGCAAAGGCAGTGTAAAAAGTGCCTGGCACAGCCCCTGCATGGCTGCAGGGATGGCTTTGGTGCTCCCTCAGTGACTGGGTCCTCCCCTGGGATGTGGGGCATGCCATGGGCTCTCTGCATGGGAAGGGATGTTGCTGCTATGCTAGAGACGTCTTTGTAACCCAGAGCAGAGAAATGCACTTCCCTCATCCAGGCAATAGTGGGGCCTGCAGAGGTAACCTGGGGTGGGAATGGGCTAACCCCCAAGCCTCAGTGAGGCCTTTTTCCTAAATGGTGTAAATCACCTCAAAACTTAGCACTGAGCAAAGTCTCTGGAGCCTTATGTTCCTATCCCTTTCTCCACAGCCATTTTCACTGACACAGGTGCCAGGTGCAGGTCAGTACACAGCTGATATTTTCCCAGGATAAATGACCTCCCCTTGCCACACTCAGGATTCTACTGTCAATGCATAAAAGCAGCTCTATCTGACCACCAGACTTCAGAGGTCTTGTGGGCAGGCAAAGAGACAGTGGCAGAGACAGAGTTAAGCACTCCGTTCAGTTATGGTTCCTTCTGCCTCTCTGTGCAGGGGATTGAGGAGGATTGCTCTCCATGCTCTCCAGGGTATGCTCAATCTCCTCCCAGGATCAAAGTGTGCACTTGATCCTGTGAAGCTTCAGGAAGAGAAACTCATCTCCCTTACCAGAGCTCATACAAGTGAGTGCCTTCCTGCCATTCCGAGATCACTGGAGATCATAGAATCACGGGGTATTTTCATTTGGAAGGGACTTACAAGTTCCATTGTGTCAAACTCCCTGCTCCTTGCAGAACTACCTAAAACTAAACCCTGTCACTGAGCTACACACACAGCTCTGGCAGCCTTGGGGCTGTGGCCACCCCCCTGGGGAGCCTGTTGCAGTGCCCAACCTCCCTCTGGGGGAAGAACCTTTTCCTGATGTCCAGCCTGCATTTCCCC
>JAWWEE010000289.1:0-14639 GCA_035221455.1 Xenops minutus | reverse complement strand
CTGGATCCCTGGGAGTGTCCCAGGCCAGGTTGGAGCACCCTGGGCTGGTGGGAGGTGTCCCTGCCCATGGCAGGGGGTGGCACTGGATAAACTTTAAGGTCCCTTCCAACCCACCTATTCCATGATTCCCTGATTCTGAGCAGCCCTTCCCCAAGGAGGGACTCTCTTTCATGGAAGCTCCATGACAGAAAACCTTCCTCAGGGAATTTCTGCTGGGTAAGAAGTGGAGAGGGTGGGATGGGACCAGTCCAGGCTGTGTGTGGGCAGTTCTTGGGACAAGGGGTCGGAGAAGGGTCCATCAAGAGAAGGAGCTCTGAGCCTGGGAATGCAGAATTCCCCCTTCCAGTGGGGTTCCTTTGAAAGCCTTTGAACTCCTGTGCCAAGAAAACTCCTTGGAGCTTCCTGGGGAGGAGAAAACACCTCCAGGCTTCCCAAGCCATAGGGAATCTCCCTAATGCCAAAGGCAATGCTTGCATCAGGCTGTGCATTTCCCTCCAAGCCCAAACCTTGGTTGGGAAGTGCTGACCAAGGCTATCCCAGAAATGTCCCTATACCCTTAGGATGACGTATTCCAGCCTTCCCAAACACAAACAACACCCAGGGGTTCCCACACCACCATTTCCTGGCACATGGACACGGGCTGTACCTTCTGGCATCTCTCTGACCACTGGGACACCACAGGGCCCAGCCCAGCAGCCCCAGTGCCCATGGGATGGGCACAGTGACCCAGGATGGTGCAGAAAAGCCAGTTATTCTTAGTGGGACATCCCTGGAATGAGCCTTGGGACACATTCCCCAGGCACTTGTGGTCAGACAGGGCATTTTCCAGAGGCAGGGAGGTCACACAGCCCAGCTCCTCCCTGCTGCCCAAACAGCCTCTGGAACGGAGCTCGACTTTATGGGAATGTCTGTGGGAATCCCACAGTCCCTGCGGGAACAACAGCCAGGATAGTGAGCCATGGAGCAGCCAGGAACCCACCCGGGGCCACCTGGAGCCACCACGTGCTGCTCTCCCGGGGGATGCAGCTCCAACACAGCAGCTTTGGCTGCCTGAAGCTCCAGGCCTGCCTGATCCTGAGCCCTTTATTCCCTCTGGAAGTTGTTTCCCTCTGGTGGCCCCTTTGTGCCCGTCTGGGTGATGGTTCCCTCCATCCCTGTGCTCCCAGAACCTCCTTGGTTCTTGTGGAGCTCCCAGACCCTGGAGCCCTGGCTCTGGCACCTTCCTTGTCCAGGCAATACAGCAGGAGGGGATTTTCCTCCAAACAGAGAAAGAAAGGGAGAAGAGAGTGAACAGAATAAACCAGCCCAGGCCTGGATGCTCCAGAGGCCCCTGGAAAAGTCTCCACAGGGCAGAACTGCCTCCAGCACCAGCCCCTGCAGGGGTGTCACCTTCTGGAGATGACCCTTTGCCTCTGCCAGGTCAGGGAAGGGCCAGGTTGGATATTGGGAAAATTCCTTCCTGGAAAGGGCTGTCCAGCCCTGGCACAGCTGCCCAGGGCAGGGAGGGAATCCCCATCCCTGGGGAATTTAACAGCCCTGTGGATGTGGCCTTTGGGGACATGGTCAGTGGTGGCCTTGGCAGTGCTGAGGATGGTCGGACTGGATGACCTTAAGGGTCTTTTCCAACCTGAGCAATCCTGTGATTCCATGATTCCCTGGTTTTCTATTCAGCCTGTTCACTTGGATCACCAAATTACTGGAACCAAGTCAGGGCTTTGCTGGGAAAGGGTCCCAGTCTGAGAGCTCAGCAGCCTGTGGAGTGTCCCCTGAGCTGCCAGGGCTGGGCAGACACACCTTCATCCCTGGTTTGGAGGGACAGGACAAATCTACCAAGCTTCATTTCATGGCAAATGCATCCAAGGAGAGACTTGCAGGAATTGTCAAAAACGAGAAGAGGAAACGAAAGAAGAGTGGAAGAGAAAATAGGAACAATAATCCCAACAAAGAAGTCAACAAGACCCCGCTCTTGGGATGACAAATCTGACCAATACCAAGTATCACTCCCGGTTTTCCAAGAATATGGATTTCACAGAAGAACAAGCTAATTTCCATTGAAAGAGACTTCTGGATGTCCTCTGCTCCCACCCTTTCCGGGGGCAGGATCAGGACTGACACTTGACCTATTGATCACCCAGCACTGAGTCACCTATTTATGGATTCGGGACGAGGCCCCGTGTTCTTGGGAAAGCATCCTGCAGGGAGCCTGATTTTTGGGATGGTGATGTAGGAGACTGAGTCAGAGCTGCGCCAGCCCCAGCAGGGCCCATCTGGTTGTGATTTGGGAAATGGCAGAGATTGAAAGGATCCCTTGCAGGGAAGGGCTGGGAAGGATCTGAGGGGCAACAGGGTCTGTGAGGGAGATTTCCATCGGTGGTGGGAAGCACCAGGATACGGGAAAGATCCCCCTTTCTGCCTCTTTCCCTCAAGTCCCTCCTTAAATGGGTGAGAAACTGCCCAAATCAGCTCTGACATCGCCATGGCCCCAGCAGAAAGTCTTGTGGTGCCTTTCTGCCTCCAGGGACAGATGTGGAGCCACGTGAGGGAGAGCAGCATTCCCAGCAGGGAGCTGGGAGCGGCTCCCAGAGCTGGAAATCCTGCAGGATAGATGCTGCCATCCTTGGAAATTGCCCAAACCAGCTCTGCCCTCACCATGGCCCCAGTAGGAACTCTGCTCTTGCGGTGCCTCAGTGACCTCTGGGCCATCCTGCCTCCAGGGACAGATGTGGAGCCACCCGAGGGAGAGCAGCATTCCCACCAGGAACCTGGGAATGCTGCAGGGTAAAGGCTCCCCCCTTGGCTCCCAGCATGGCCTGGTGGGGCTGGGGCTGAGCCTCACACACGAGTGGCAGGGCAGAGGCTGCAGCCCAAGGAGGGGCAGCCAAAGGAAGGGCAGGGCTGCCTGGGACGTGGGAGATGGCACAGCCAGTCCCACGGGTGTCCGTGGGAAGAGGGGCAGCAGGACCTCCAGGGCACCACTGCCAAAGGCTGTGGAGCTCAGTGCTGGGAACAGGCTCACCAGCTCTCACACCCTGGGCTGGGAATTCCATCATCTCCCCAAAATCCCTGGGCTTCGAGCTGTCCCAGGGAGCCGATTCCATGCCCAGCTGCTGCCTCAGGGCCGTGGATTCACCACATCCCAGGGGCTGGATAAGCAGAGGGAAAGGAGGGGATGGAAGCTGGGATGGCCCAGGGTGGCCGAGCCCTGGGGCACAAGGACACGGGGCTCTTTGCCACCAAACTGTGGCACTGCAGGAGCTGCTGCCATCCCCCAGCCCTGCAGAACACATGGAGTTCTGAATTATTCAGCATTTAAGAGATGTATCTTATTTTGGTTTCTTGCTTCTTCCCTTTTTTGTTTGTTTTTCTGGTGGTTGCTTTCTTTTTGTTTGTGGGTTTTTTTGTTGTTGGTTTCGCTGTTGTTGTTGTTGGGTTTGTGTTTTTGTTTTGTGTTTTTTCCTGTTTGTTTTGGGTGTTGGTTTCTATTTTTAATGTTTCATCCATGCAGCTCGTTCGGAGCAGCTGCTGTGCCCCAGGGAAGCTCCGGGCAGTGCCCTGGGGATGCTCCGGGGCAGTTCCCATCCCAGGGATCCCGGAGAGGAGCTGGAATGGTGGCAGTGCCATGTGGAGCACAGTCCCTCCCAGTGCCAGCCAGCCCAGACGGACCCGGAGCTGGAATGGTGGCAGTGCCATGTGGAGCACAGTCCCTCCCAGTGCCAGCCAGCCCAGACGGACTGGGAGCTGGAATGGTGGCAGTGCCATGTGGAGCACAGTCCCTCCCAGTGCCAGCCAGCCCAGAGGGACTCGGAGCTGGAATGGTGGCAGTGCCATGTGGAGCACAGTCCCTCCCAGTGCCAGCCAGCCCAGAGGGACTGGGAGCTGGAATGGTGGCAGTGCCATGTGGGGCACAGTCCCTCCCAGTGCCAGCCAGCCCAGACGGACTGGGAGCTGCCTCCCTCTTCCCCAGGGCTGGCCAAGGGGCTGGCACAGATCATGGAGGAGGGAATGTCTCCAAAGGGCTTCCTCTGGCTGCTCCTTCCATGGCCTTCTTTCAGCAACACGGAATTGAGACGTGCAGGGAGGTTTGTTCCCTTAGGAAAAGTGTCCCTGTCCGTGGAAATAAATGATCTTTGAGGTCCCTTCCAACCCAAACCATTCCATGATCCCATGATCCAGGGCTCTGCTGCTTCCCTGGCTGCTCCTTCCATGTCCTTTTTTCAGGAAGAAGAAGTAGAGACATCCAGGGAGGTTTATCCTGAAAACTGTCCCTGACCATGGATTAAATGACCCTCAAGGTCTCTCCCAATCCATGGCTCCATGACCCAGGGCTCTGCCACCTTCCCTGCTTTCTGGATGCTCCTCCATGGAACTCACAGCCCAGCCAGAGCATCTCCAGGGATATTTTGCTTGTGCATCCTGAAGAAACAAAGGGATCTGTGTCTTTGGGATTCACACTGGGGAGGATTTTCAGAGCACTGTGAGCTCTTTACAATCCCCTGGGAATTCTCTCCACCACCAGAAGGAAAGAGAGAGGCTGGGATTTCAGGAGAGCATTCCTGGATCCTCTCCCTCCCTCACAGGGGCCGCTTTTTCCATCTTCACAGAATGCCAAAGCATGGAATGGTTTGGGTTGGGAGGGACCTTAAAGATAATTGCAATTTCACAGGACACCCATCCCAGGCTGCTCCAAGCCCCGTCCAGCCTGCCCTTGGACACTCCCAGGGATCCAGGGGCAGCCACAGCTTCTCTGGGCACCCTGTGCCAGCCCCTGCCCACCCTCCCAGCCAAGAATTCCTTCCCAATATCCCACCTAAATTTCCCCTCTTCCAGTTTGACCCATTTCTCAGTTCAGGACGATTCCAATCAAGGGTTCTTTGTTCCTATTAAGTCCCCTCACTGAGGATCGAGATGAAAGCGGGAAGAAATCCCAGTGATGAAAATTAAAAGGGGGACAAGGATGTGGAGAGAAAAAAAAAAAAAAGGAAAAGAAATTGTTCTGGAACGACCACGAAATGAAGACACAAAATCTTCCACTCAGAAAATAAAAGGTCAAACTGCTGGAGAGAGATGAGCTGAGACAGCTCCAAAACCTAAGCTGGCAGCCACGGATTTTGGGAGTGATGGAGTAGGATCAGCTGGGAGCAAGAGGAGCAGGAAGGGAGCCTTGGCACCCCCAAAAATCCCGGTTTCAGGGGTGCATGAGCTGCTGGGAATGGGGGTGACACTTGGGCCAGGCAGAAAACATTCCCTGGGAGTTGTTCCTCCTCGGAAAATGGGATTTGTGACACAGGAAAACCTCCAGACAAACAATGTCTGTTTTCCCTGGTGACCAGGCTGTGGCTTTGTCAGGGGTTTAAGAGATGTATCGAATAAAAGGTGAGAAGTGCCTCTTTTACCCTTTTCATGTGACTAATTGGTGCTAATTGGGGGTGACTAATTTCTTCTCTTTCCTCTCTATTGTATTCCATGATCTGGGGTTAGATAACGCCTATTATGGGCAGCATCCACACGCTTCCAGACTGGGAGTGTGGATAATGGCTTTTAAGACCTATTTGGGGCTGTGCTGCAATGAGAATGTTGGGGTAACTCCTGCAGAAGGGGAGAGGAGCCCTGAGAAGGAATTGAACAGCCTGCTTTTCCTGCCCTGGATTAATCACGGCCAGAGGGAGACACCAAGATCTCCAGCCCGTGGAAGTGTCTCCTTGGAAATGCTCATTTTAACCATGTGGTAAAAGGTTCCATCGATCCCACCCTCTCTAATCTTCCCTCTTTCCTTCCTGCCATTGCAATTCCATTTTAGCTGAGCCGAGCCTGCCCCTCTTCCCAAGCCACAGCTTATCCCACATTCCCTTTGCCACAGCTACCCTGGGAAAGCTGTGCTTAAAGCTCCCCAGTACCCATCCCTTGTTGGGGGGGAGCAGAGTGACTCCAGTGGGATGGGGCCATGGAAAAGCCAGGAGCTCCCAGGGAAGTGCCACATTCCCTGCTGCAACTCAGGGGCAGGAGCTGCACATGGACACAGAGCGATTGGGCAGGAAAGAAAGGGGGAAGCAGGAAAGGAAGAAGGAAATACATCAGTTATTCCAGTGTCACCTCCAAAGAGATCCCATCACTCGGGAATTGCCGTGGGTCTGGTGGCTGAAGGGAAATCTCACCCCCCTGACCCTTCCCCAGGGTGCCAGGCTGCGGTTCCCAGGTCACCCCAGGACATTCCAAGGAGAGAAGATGCTGCAGGGCTGGAGCCAGGCTGGGAGAGCTGGGGGGGCACCTGGAGAAGAGAAGGCTCCAGGGACACCTGAGAGCCCCTTTTGGGGCCTGAAGGGGCTCCAGGAGAGCTGGAGAGGGACTGGGGACAAGGATGGAGGGACAGCACACAGGGAATGGCTTCCCAGTGCCAGAGGGCAGGGAGAGATGGGATATTGGGAAGGAATTGGTGGCTGGGAGGGTGGGCAGGGGCTGGCACAGGCTGTGATGCTGAAAACCTTCAGAATAAAGAGCTGCTAAGAGGCTTTGAGTGTTTTAGCAGCAGGGATTTGTTCATTACAAGGCTGGGAGCGAGGCAGCTCTCACTGCACGCACTCGCTGGGCTCGAAAGGTGCACAAGACAAGCCACTGACACCCTTCAGGTGCCCAATTCCATCATCTCCTACATATTCATAACTAGGCGGGCCCAGGTGCAGATTGGGCAGAGCTTTGGAGAATCTGCTTTTGGCTCAGCTTTTAGGTGGTCTCCTCTTCCTTCATCCCCTGGGGTTTGGTTTTGATACTCTTCATCAGCTTGACCTGACCCAGACTCTTCAGGCGTCCAAAGTCCTGGCTCTGGGCCTCCTGTATGTACTTTAAACATCAAAATCTGCAGATTTATGGCCTTGCATTCTATTGTGTTTTCCTCCTACCATTCTTTCTGTAAGGAACAACCTCTGATCTACCGAGCAGGACAGACCAGGACAATGACCAGTGATCCTTACAATGTTCTTCCAGCAAAACAGGCGGAACAAACACCGGGCAATCCCTTCTCCTGGCTCAGAGGGAAGGTGTGAGTTAACTCCTCCTGTGCCAGCCTCTGTTATCGGCTGCCCAGAGAAGCTGTGGCTGCCCCTGGATCCCTGGAAGTGTCCAAGGCCAGGTTAGATGGGGCTTGGAGCACCCTGGGCTGGTGGGAGGTGTCCCTGCCCATGGAAGGTGTCCCTGCTCATGGAAGGTGTCCCTGCCCATGGAAGGTGTCCCTGCTCATGGAAGGTGTCCCTGCCCATGGCAGGGGGTGGCACTGGGTGGGCTTGGAGGTCCCTTCCAACCCAAGCCATTCCCTGATTCCTGTGCAGGAGGCAGCTGGCACACTCTACATTTGGGGTGCCCAGGGCTCTCCCTGGCACAGGATCAGCCTCCACACTCGATTTTTCCCATGTAAGAGGTGGAAGAGCTGAAAACCCCCCTCCAAACTGCCCTGGCCCCAGTCCCAGCTGGGACACACGGGAGGGACGATCCCAGGGAAAGGGGAATAGTCCCCACTCCGTCCCTCCCTGGTTTCCGAGTCCCAGGGAAGTGTCGCAGAGGGGATGGAGGTCCGAGCTCCGGGACCAGCCCCTTTCCCTCGGCACTGAGTCCGGGGTGTCCTGGAGGGCACCGAAAAACCCCCCAAGCAAAGAGCCCAGCCCTTCCCAGGAAATGCTGGAAAAGGGGGAGCGCTGCCCGGAGCGCTCCTGGAATATCGGACCTGGGGGCTGGTGGAAAAAGAGCCTGTTGTGCTCCAAGAGCCCCATCCCGGGCTCCTTTCGGCTCCCGCAGTCCCAAACCATCCGCTCTCCGCACCCTTCGGGTTAAGGAGCGCTAAGAGCTCCTCCCCAAAGGTTAAGGAAACCGAGAGCTCCCTCCTTCCCGAAGCTTTTCCCCACCTCCAGCACGATCCCAAGGAATCCCACGTGTGCAAATCCATCTCCTCCAGCCCCCCATCCTCCCTCCCTCCCCGCTCCGAATCCACGCTTGCAGCAGGAAAGTAAATAAAATAACATCTCCGGCGGCTGCCAAAGAATTCCACAGCCCCTGAGTTGTTGCAACTGGATTCGTCAGGGAAAAAAAATTTCCTGGAAACCTCAGGGAGCTGGGGCTGGAGAGAAGGAGGGGCTGGGAGGAGGGAGAGCGGTCAAGGCCAGGGCAGGAGTTCATGCAGTCGGTGGTTTGGTGAAAATGGGTGGTGTTTGTTCTGGATTAGGCTGGGGATTCTGAAAAGCAAACATGTTTCACTCAGCTCATTTCCAGGCGGGAGTGGGAAGGAGGCAGGATGGGGGGGAGAACAAATCAGCATCGGGATGGCAGCGCAGGGAAAGGGGGATCAGGACGGGGAGGGAGGCAAAGCACTGGGATTCTACTGCCCCTTAATGAGCACATCAGGGATTCCAGCCCCAAACACACCCCGGTGTCCCGGGTCAGGAGCAGCAGCTCCTTCCCACATCCCAGGGGATGGCTGGGTGCAGGGAAGGTGCTGCCAGGCTGCCTCAGCTGGGATACAGGGGCACTGCCACAGCTGGGATACAGGGGCACTGCCACAGCTGGGATACAGGGGCACCTTCCACAGCTGGGATACAGGGGCACTGCCACAGCTGGGATACAGGGACACCTTCCACAGCTGGGACACAGCTGGGATACAGGGGCACTGCCACAGCTGGCACTCTGGAGGCTCCCAGGGCTCAGCCCAGAGCTACTAAAGGCAGGGGACTGTCCTGTCAGTCCCTCCTCGGTGCCATCCCAGCTCTGGGCAGGGAGGAGGGAAAAACAACCCAAACAACCCCTGTGGCCTCGTCCCCCTCTCTGCTCCATCCAGCCCCGAGTGGCAGGTCCCACGGGGTCACAGACACAAAAAGGGGGGATAAATCCAAGGCAATGCAGCTGCTGTGAGCAGGGGTGTCCAGGCAGGCCTGGCTAACTCACCTGCAGGGGGAAGCTGAAAGAGCAGCCTGCTCGGGATCACCCAGGCCAAAGGACTCACCTGGACTTTGTCTCTCTGAGCATCTTCCCCACTCACTGGACTTGTCCTGGAGGACTTTTCCCTCTATTTTTCCCTCCAGGAACAGGTTAGATGGGCCTTGGAGCAATCTGAGATAGTGGGAGGTGTCCCTGCCCATGGCAGTGGTGGCACTGGATGATCTTTAAGGTCCCTCCAACTCAAAGCAGACTGGGATTCCCTGATTGCCCAGAGCTCTCCCTCATCCCGTGCTGAGCATTTGGATGTGACTGGGCTGTTCCCAGTGTCACCCCCAGCCCTGGCTCCTCCATCCCATGCTCAGACCCCTCTGGGTGGCACAGAGCAGGACCTGGGCTGTATCCCAGCTGGAGCCTCTCCCTGGGATCTGAGATCCTCTACTTGTGACTCTGGCCTATTTTATTAACCTTTGCAATTACTACTCTTTGGTAACCCAATTAATTAATGTTTGTACATGTTATGGGGGGTTGGGGGTTTTTTAGACCACTACAAGAACCCCCTGACTCCTGCAGAGGGGCTGATTTCTTTTGGGACAAAAGCAGAACATGAAGGAATCAGAGTATTTCGGTTCCTTCTCCTCGGTTTGGCTGTGAGAGCAGCGTGGGGGATTTTGGGGGCACTAAGAGGAGTCCAAGTCTAGACTCAGCTTAGGCTGCAGTGCTGTCCTGGCAGCTGTGACAGTGAAGGTGTGGTGAGCCCTGAGGAGCAGGGCATGGCTCCAGTGCCTCGGAGTGCCCTTTGCCCCATCCACGACCATGGGCACCCCTGAGGGGCTCGACGGGCTTTATTCCACTTTTGGGGGATAATCTGCCTGCCAGGAAAGGGCTTTATTCCACTTTTGGGGGATAATCTGCCTGCCAGGAAAAGCACGTTTTTCCTGCACCTGGAAATATTTTGCATCTTCTTTTTCATCTCCTTTTTCTCCACTGACCCTTTCCCAGTGTCCCACCCCCATTTTCCTTCCTTTCACCCCTTTTTCCAGCCTCCCCTCGATGCTCTCCTCTCTTCCATCCCTTTCCCCTCAGGACATGTGCTTTGGTTTCTCCCATCCTGAAGTCCAGCCTGGCTGTCCCTCCTTTCCTCCACACCTTTTGCAATCCAACACCCACTGACCCTTCTCCCATCCCATTCCTTGTCACACCCTCTTCCCAGCCCACTCTGGATACGTGGATGGCTGGACGTGTCACTGGACACTCTCTTCCCTCTGAGATCTTGTTCCTCTGGATTTCTACTGCTCTTCCTCCTCTTGGTTCTCCTCCCTCCTTCCCCATCACTTGCTCACTGTCCTTCCTGGGATTCTCCTCCTCTTCTCATTCCCTGTGCAGGACGAGGCCCACGGATTCCTTTCCCCCCTCTCTTGGATCCTCCTCCCCAAACACTCCATCTGTCCTGGTGACTCACAAATCCACCTCTGCCTTCCAACACATCCCTCTTTCTGTCTGCCCTGAAATCCTGACCTGTCCTTCTGGCTTTTCCTCAGGGATGTCCTGCCACCAGCTCCAAGCTAGTCTGGACTGGGAATTTTTTTACAGGTCGTGGGGAAAGAAAAGGGTCTTTCAGGGATGATTCACCTCCTCCTGGTGCAGGTGCCTAAAATCAGCTGCACTGGCCACAGCCTGGGAGCTGCCACAGCAGTCTGGATGACAGGGAGGGAATTCCACCCAGCTGGGATGAGAGGAATTCCAGCTGCTGCCCTCAGAGGCCTTTGGGAAGGTGGGACAAGATGAGGAGTCAAAGGATTCAATGTAAAGTCCCCTGGAAACAAAGCCAGAGGTGACCTGGGCCACTTGGAGGCCACATTATCCTCCTCCTCCCTGCCCTCCCCCTGCCTCCCTCTTCTCTGTCCTGCCCTTCTTTCCTCTTTTTTTCCAAGGTCTTTCCTGGCCAGTGTTCCCCAGGGAGATTCCTCCTCAGCAGCCTGGTTTAAGTCCCCTCCAAAGCTCCTTTGGTGCCACCCTTGGCCCTCCAGGGGCTGCTGGGATGCCTGGACAATGCTCTTGGAGCAGGGACTCTTGGTTGTGGCTCATCATGGCTCTTGCAGCTTTTCCCATCCACTCCTCATCCCACAGGGCTGGCTCCTCCCTGGGCTCTGCAGAGCGAGGGCTTTCAGCATAGAAGGAGAAGAAAAACTCTGTTTGGGCTTAATTTGGGGTGATATTAAAGCCCATTCAAATTCAGGTGCCCCCCAGTCCATCTCAAGTGCACATTCCTTTGGTTTCTCCCCATGTCGAATTAAACACACCCAAACCAGCTCAGAGCTCAGGGAAAAGCCAAAATTGTCCATTTAGAGAAGTTTCCAGACCAAGGGACAAATCCTTGGCAGCATCTTCAGGCCTGTTCTTGGGGTGAAACCTTCTGTTGTGCCTTCCTGGGGCCCCAGAAACAGATTTTGGGTGGCCCAATCCCACCAGGGGGACTGCTGGGGTTCCTCCCACTCTCCTTAAGGAATAGGATTCCCCTCCAGGTCCTGGATCCCCCCATTAGGGTGTCCACAGGGTGGGTAACTCCGTGTGCTTTGAGTGTCTGTGACCCCAGAGAGCTCCCAGCCCTGCAGCTGCAGAGCCCCAAAGAGCCTGGAAATCAGAACCTCCCTGTTTTCTTTTGGATTTCAGGATGACAGGTGGCTGTGTGACCTGTCTCAGGGACCTTCTGGTGTCCCCCTCTCAAGGAGTGGCCCTGGGAAAGTCCCTGCTCTGGATGTGGATCTGTGGTGAAGCCACAGGGAGCAGGAGGAGGACAGTGATTCAATGTTCATGGAGTCCTGGAATCAGGAATGGTGGGAGTGTGGGAAGGACAGGTTTGGGGAGGGACAGACATGGACCAGGTTGGACAGGGCTTGGAGCAGCCTGGTCTAGTGGAAGGGGGATGAACCAGTGGAACAGGATGGACTTTAAGGTCCCTTCCCACCCAAACCATTCCACGATTCCAGGATTTTCTGACAGCTACAGGACTCACACCTTTGGGAAAGGACATTTGTGTCGTGTCTTGGTGGCCTTTCCAGCTCGAATCACCCTCATTTTGCCCTGATTTCAGAGCTGGACCTAAGTGAGAACTTAAGAAAGAAGAGAGGGTTGACCTTTGCAGGGTAAAAATGGGCTCTTCAGTCTAAAAGGGGACACCTCTGGGGGCTTTTCGTGGGGCTGCAAATCCAAGCAGTTGTTGAAGTGTCCATGAACGTGGTGACTCCAGCCCTGGAGCGTTCCCTGCCATGGGCAGCACGGGCTCCTGAGCTTCCCAGGGAATTCCCACCCTCGCACTGGTGACCAGAGAGCAGCAGGAGCCAAGTCCTCCTGCCTGGCAGTGGGAATTAGGGCCGGCTAATGGCCGTGGTCGGGATGGGGAGGGAATTCCAGCAGCCTCCCAGCCGCTCTGATGGGATGCTGGGGAGGGCTTGGAGCAGGGGGATGGTGGAGCTCCCAACAACCCTGATAAGGTGCTGAAAGGGGAAGAGAGGGAGTGAGGAGGTGGAGACTCCACTAGACCTTCTCTTTTTTCCCTGCTGGAGGATGAAAAAGGGGATGGGGGGAGGGAATTCAGAGGAAAAACAAACAAACCCTGGCCGGAATTCAGCTCTTCCGAAGGGTGCGAACAGCGAGGATCTCAAGCTGCCCCAGATGCATTTAAGCCCTTCCAGCCCATGAATTCTTTTTCCAGAAGTTTCCCCGAGAAAGCAGCCCCGGTCCAAGAGCCAGAGAGCTTTGACATTTGCCTATAAATCTGCGTGTCAGCAGCCTGGGAGTGAAAAAGGGGGGAAAAGAGGCGGAAAGGGAAAAAAAGGAAAAGCAAACATGTAAGGGAAGAGGGATGAGCTCAGCGAGGATGGGAGGGGGCAGAGGGAGGGACAGGGGGGTTTGTGCTGCTCCAGGGGGATGATCCAGAGGATTGATGGGACACTCTGGAAGGCACAGGCTGGTCCTGTTGGGCAGCAGCCCCTCGGTGGCTCATCCGTGTCTTCTGAGGGAACTCACAGCACTTCAGGCTTTTTCTCCTACAAAACTTGACTTCCAAAAGCAGCAGAATCGCTGGGTGTGAGCAGGGGGATCTTGGACGAGGGCTGGAGCGGCTGCCCTGGATGCTCTTTGGATTCAGGGGGTGTTCTCCTCCAGCAATGATTGAGGGCTCCTTCCAAGGCAAGCAGGAGCACAAACCCCCATTCCCCGAGCCAGGCATGGTCTCCACACATCCAGGGGCTGAGCCAGGGCTGGGCTGGAGGTTAAATCCCCCCACATGCTGGCTGGGAAGGCAGATACCCCCAGATATCCACTGCAGGAATCTCCCAGCCCTCAGCCCCTGCAGGTCAAGGCCTCTCAAGCTCAAGCAGCCAATGTGGTTTCCATCAGCCCTGACAGGCTGGACAGGAATGGCTTTGGTCTTCGCTTTCAGCCCTCAGATGCTCCTGCTAAACCTGGCCCAGCTGAGCCAGGTTCCTGGGGAAGGGGCTCAGGGCACAGGGAGGGGAGGAGGGATCTGTGCTGGACACCAGTGGAACACTCTGGTCCATAACAGGGTTGGCCAAAGGAGACATCTCCTCCAAAGCCCCCAAACACAGGTCACTGGGCTAACAGAGAGCCTTTTATCCCACTGTCCCTCCTGGAAGCCCTCAGTATGGAACTGGGGAGGGTGCAGTGACATTCAAGGTTACATCCAAGGCCAGGTTGGACAGGGCTTGGAGAGCCTGGTCCAGGGAAGCTGTCCCTGCCCACAGCAGGGGTGGGATGGGATGAGCTTTAGGGTCCCTTCCCACCCAGCTCATCTCATGATTCCAGGATTCAGGTTCTACCGAGGAGTTTTGCAAAGAGCTGGTAAAGCAGCCACCAATCTCCAGTCCAGAGCTTTCCTCTCCCTGGAAGGAGAACAGCTCTGGAATGATTTGGGAACACTCTGGTTGTGCTGCAGCCCCGCTGGCCTTTGGGAAAATCCCTCCCCATGAACCTCCCTTGTGCCCTCAGTGCTTTCAGGCTGCAATGTCCAGCAGGGCAAGGCATGAAAACCACTTTATCTGGGTGGCTCAGCTGTGTCTCTGAGGCATCAACCTGTTCCCACATCTCCCTTTGTGGCCACACAGGGTTTATCCCCAGCTTAGAACCTTCAGAGGGATCTCTGTGACCCCCCCCCAGGAAACGTGGTGGTTCTGGATTTTTCCATCACAGAGCTGATGTGCCAGTTCAGGCTGTGGGTGACACCGAGCTGGGGGGGACTGGATTTTGTCTGGGATTTGGATCACAGCCCACCAGAGGTCAAATCCAATCTCATTTATTCTGTGGGTTTATGGTGGCCCCTTTGAATTTAAAAACACAGCACAGCCCTGGACAACCAGTGGATGATTTCTGACTCCCTCACCTGCAAACCCCAGAACCTCAGGAATCCTTTCACCCTCAGAAAGTCCTGGTTTGCATTCAATGAGAATGAGGTGAAGATTTTGGGGGGTGCAGCAGCAGAGTCCCAAAACAGAGCGATAGAGGTCAAGCCACCACTTGACAGGTGGTTTGTGCCATGGGAGCTTCCATGGGAATTTCCCCAAAAACAGACATTCCCTTTGTATTTCAGAGAACTGTGGAATGCTTTGAGTGGGAAGGGACCTGGAAGCTCACCCAGTGCCACCCCTGCCATGGGCAGGGACACCTCCCACCAGCCCAGGGTGCTCCAACCTGGCCTTGGACACTCC
>JAWWEE010000288.1:0-14704 GCA_035221455.1 Xenops minutus | reverse complement strand
CGCCCAGGCTCCACCTACTCTCCACCTACTATGAATATTATAATTAGATGTTGCAATATTATGAATATGCATGAAAAGGATGTTGTAATCTTTCACAGAATTGTATAAATAATCTTGCTTTTCACTGGGAGCTTTGGAACTCTTGTGTCCGATGCTAATCGGAGAGTTCTCCAATGTTGCCAATAAATACCTTGCTGTTTATGGACTAAAACTCTGTCTCTAAACAGTTATTAATCGGCCATTTTCCTGGCATCAATGGCTTCCTCTCAATTTGAAAATATTACACAAAAGATGCATAAGAACTGACAGACACTAAAAGAAAGAATAAAATTTTGTTCCTGTAGATAATACAGATACAGTTACATCCAACGTACAGCAAAACTATGTCTTTGCAGAGAGATGCAGTCAGCATATTGTATAAAAATAAACAGATTAAAGTTCTTACACAAGGTACCATTTATTGTCCAGCATATCTTCTAAAAGCTTCATGATATTTTGATTTTGGACATTAATTTTCACTTCCTTAATTTAGATCCTTTATCTTGGTCATTATTTCTCTTCTATTACTTTCTGTATATTTGAACAGTATTTTTTTGTCATTTTCTATTATAATAGTTTTAATCACAAGGTCCTACCACTTCTAAAAAAAGTTTATGGATTTGGATTCCTTCTAATATGGTGCATAGAATTCCAACAGGCAAATTTGGTTGGGGGAAAAAAAAAAAAACACAGAAAAAATAATAAGGTTTAGCTGTTAAAACAAACCTAATGAAAGAATAAGAATGAACAATTTGCCCATAAGCAAGTTATAGTTGTTGCAAATTCATATCCTTCTTGCATGGATCATTCTTCAGTATGGTAATTCTGATAAGCAGAATCACCACTGCTGGTCATACCAAAGTTTCTCTCCCTTCTCTTCATCTGATCTTTATATAGGAATGTCTGCAAAGTAACTGAGATCATAAACCAACAAGCCCAATAAGAGATATTAAAGTCTCTTTAGTTTATCAGCTGGGCATTTCTAATATCCTTATACACATATTCATTATCAAGTTGGAGATTGAAGAAAGACATGCAATTAGGGCATAAGCAACAATTTCTATCTGTTGTGGTTTAACCCCACCTCATAACTAAGGACCACACAGCTGGTCGCTCGCCATGCCACTGACAGTGGGGAGGAGAAAGTAAAGCACATTGTTTGAGATAAAAACAGCTTAGTAACTGAAACGAAATAAAATATAGTAATAATTGTAATGAAGAGAGAGTGGAACAAAACACTAGAGAAACAAGTGTTGCTCACAACCCACTGACCAATATCCGGTGTGTTCCCCAGCAGCCATCTGCCCCTCCCAGCCAATCTCTCCTCCCTGTTTATATACTGAGCATGGTGTTCTGTGGTATGTAATATCCCTTTGGCTGGTTTGGTCAGCTGATCTGGCTGTGCTCACTGCCAGCTTTTTGTGCATTTCTCACCGGCAGAACATGGGAAACTGGAAAGTCCTTGACTTAGGGTAAGCACTACTTGATAACAACTGAAACATCAGTGTGTTGTTATTCTTATACTAAATTCAAAATACAGCACTTTACCAGCTACTAAGAAGAAACTCAATTCTATCCCAGTCAAAACCAGGATTGTATTTCTGGAAAGCATTTCCAATTTTTATTGTCTAGTGCTGTAACAAGGTATCTTGTTATGAGCATATGTCAGATGTCCTAGAGAATATGCCACTCCCCATTATCAAACAGACACCTTTTTCTGGCATTTTTAAGATACTATTGATCCTTGAGACTGGCAGCAAAATGACACAAGCTATGTAGATTTTAAGTGATTCAGATTAAGCCAGTCTTAATGAGCCATCTAGAGGCACATACGTTTACCTAAAAAACATAATTGTTAATATCACATAAGTGCTATTGTAATCACTGCCTTTTAACAATACGTTGCACCTATTCTCTCATCATTTATTGATTTGCAAAGCTTTGTTTCTTGTGCTCAGCTCCCCTGCTCTCTCTCTTCTTGTCTGCGTGTCTGTGTCACCTTTGCCAGAGTGTAACCAGACTGGGTTCTGGGAACCAGAATGGTTCCCCCTGATGGTTGTTCTAGTGAGATTCACGGTAACATGTTGAATGTCAAAATCCAATTTTCACTGGTTTCTGACAAACTTTGGAATCACTAGAAGTGCATAATTTTAGCTGCTCTCAGCATTCGCAGTGTATCTTCCAAGAAAGAGTGACGTTTCCTCAAAGCAATAAAGCATTTAATGTATACTAATAAGTACAGTGAAATTGAAAATTCTTCTAAGGAAACAACACTAACATCACAAGAATTCCCACTCTCACACCAACCTTTCTAAATGTAGATTCCACTGTAATCAGAGACACTATACATCAGACAAGGTGGAAAACCCACTGCAAAGGTTGCACTAACCATGTAGAAAGCTGGTAATTTAGAGGCATATTATAATAGAATGTGTAATTTCCTCACTGTCTGGTGAGAATTCCAGAAAACAGGTCATATTGCTAAAGTTTAAAAGACAAAAATAAGGATTGACCTTAAGATAGTGTTAAGTTTGCAGAATCACCTTTCTTCTATATAACTGCTCTAGGAAACAGAATTATTTTCTGGATCATGTCTTGTTAATGTTTCTGCATACATAATACAATTTTGGTAGGAATAGTTGTATTCAGCCAAAATTTCTGCTGCAACAACAGATCCAGAAACAGGTCTGCCTCGCAAATGGCTGAGTCAAGAAATCAGTTGTAATGGTGGTTGCCTTTCATAAATGCTGGGAATATACGTATTTTACATGCAAATTTGTTTCTCTTTTTTGCTGATTGAGGTTTGCCCATATTTTGACATATGCTAATATAATTTTTCTTCTAGACCTGAGTTCTCCCTTCCTTTCCATCCCTCAGACACTGTGATAAACAGTCTTTAGCACAAGGTATATATTTTCCCATCACTTCCCACAGTCAGTCCCAAAATAAGTTCTTGAGCTCTCAACAAATTCCAGAAAAATGCTTTGAGAAATTAACAATTATGCAGATATGTGCTTAAATTTATAGTTAATAATAAATATTAACATAAACAGGTCAATTTCCCTTTTGTTCTGCACCTTTGCACCCAGTGAACTCTAACTTTGATTTAACAGGGGTTGGCAAATTGCAAATGATAATACAGCTATTTATAACACGAAACAATCTGATTTTGCATAACAATTTCTGATGGCAGTGTTGAATTTGACAACATAAGCCAACAAAACCAAAATAAAGAAAAAGTAGATATGATGTGCATAAACCCTGTTAAGGACTGCACAATTTACTCTTAATGTGCGCTACTGAAAACTGATAGGAAAAGCTACATCCAAAAGTCATCACCCAGACAACAAGTATTGAGTGTTGTCACAGCAAAGCCATCAGAAGTGAATCAGGTCTGTTTTATATACTACAGAGACTTTACTCCTAATATTTTTGGTATGCTGTTGTTTCATTTTATGTTTACCAACAGTGAGATCTGGTCAGAACACCAGATCAAAAGATACTATGCAGGATTGTTTTTTATGACCATAAAGTAGTACAGAATTTATTCTCTGTCTTGAAAGAAATCATGTTGTGAAGAATCTCAGCAGAAAATGTTTTGAACATACAAGCAAATATTTTTGCATAGTCTATAATGGGAGTCCAACAATACCAATCAAAGGTAAAAACAAAAAAGGAAATGGGGATCAGATGACAAAAGAATTGAACCCAAATTAACATTGGATGAAACATCCAAAGTTTTTTGTCGTCTTCATCCTCCTAATTAAAAAGTTAAATGCACTGCAAAAAAAAATCCCAAGTTTCACATTAGTATTCCTTAACAGACAGGAGTTTGTCTAACACACTCTATGAATAAGATAACTATTTGTCACATTTATCATTCCTTTCAGCATAAATACACATATGACACATTCAAAACTGTGAAATGAAAAGAACATTGTCATAAAAAATGTGTGTCCTCTAACTGTGCCTTACCTTGATCTTATTAGGAGTTTCTTCATAATTGATATGCTGATCAACAACATTCTCAGAACTTGTCTGATCCTGTAAACATATCCACAACAAACAAAACCAAACCAAACCAAACCAAACCAAACCAAACCAAACAAAAAAAGAAAAAACCCTCCAACAAAAGAAATGTTGGTGTAAATATCTGTTTACGGAATGAAAACAGTTTTAATATGAAGAAGTAGCATACCTATAGAAGGGAGTGATTCTTTTCCTCTTTAAATATGGACAGTAGTTTCTTCCCCAAACTCATGTTTTAAAGTCAACAGCATATGAAGAGATAGTAAATCATCATGTGTCTGGTAAATGCTTTAAAAGGATGTAATGACTTTTCAAAATGTTCCTCAGTCTAGCATTTTCACTCGTATGAAATAACACCCAAAAAAAAGGCAAAAAGTATATTTAGTATTTTTTCATCAGTGATTATACTGTAAAGAAAAATCTCTATGATCTTTATTTTACCTCACTGCAGTAAATTTCTCTACAGCTCATTGAAATCATTCCTGGTTTACATTGCCATGTCACCATATTTATATGTAAAAGCTCCGAATTTTTCGAGAAGACTCTTTTGGAAATGTAAGCAACTGCTACTTTGAGACCATTTAAAAAATACAGAAACAGCATTTTTCTATTTTTATTTGACACCTCAGCATTATGGTTTTCTTTTTAACCTTTTTTTCTTTTCTTAACTTGAAGACCGAAGTAAAAGAACTTAACACAAATACTGTTATTATTTTTACAGGAGGTATTCTGCAGAATCCACTATCAATGAAGATATAAATTACCAGTTTGGGTAAAAAATATGCTTGAAAATTTACCTTGGCCTCTTTATTATAGATGGGAAGGAAGGCACTACATTAAATGTGCAGATCTAAAAGAGCAGAATCTTGTCCCAATTTTAAAAAATTAACTTTCTACAGAATTCTTACTTTTCAGGGTTTTTTAGTGTAGTTTCATAGTTTTCTCTGGCTAATTGAAATTTTTGCCTCTTCCAAGGGGTTTCTACAAAGAAAAGTAATTTTAAAAAATGTACAGTTTTGATTGCTTGAAATCATTCATGGGGCGTGCAGAAATACATTGGTTCTTGGTTAAACCAAATAAATTAAGTACTCAAGACAAAGCCAATCAAGTCAATGGGAACATTTTCTAAACAGTTCAGTGAGTACATATCAAATGAAATATCTACATCAGCAATCACCAATCATATGAAGTTCAACAAGGGGAACTGCCAGATTCCACACCTGGGATGGGTGTCTGTTAAAAGGAAAAGAAAGTCAAAAATGCAAAGATTTCTTGTCCTGTCCCCACTTGTATTAATATACATTTATTAGCTACAAGCATCCTCAGAATATCAAGGCCTTTTAACACCCAACTCAGTCTGTCTGCATCCCACCTAAAGAGACCCTTTGCTGAGACAGATACACTAGTTGAACAGGAATTTTGATGCTCCAATAAGATGTATACTTGTTAGTAAGATAGACCTTTTTCCATCAGGTTCACTTAAAAGTTATATCACTGCCAGCATCAAAAGCAAACTGGAATAAACTCTAGCAGTTCCCAAAATTATTTTTATTAATACAAGGATGTGACACTTATTGTGGTTTTCACATTTTCGGTGATAATGTTAGCTGCATGATTGTATTTAATTGATAACAGGAAAAAAAAAAAAAAAAGAAACCAGCACTAAAAACACTGTACAGACAGCACATCACCTTAAGCCTCAATACAGACATAAACAACATCCTCCCCTCACCACATATTTAGCTAACAACAGAAAACTACTACCCAGAAGTACACCAACCTAAAACAAAAGTCTAAACTCTCTCGGTCTGCTTCCCACTAACAAACATGTTAAAAGGAACTACACCCCTTACAGGAACACAACCACCAATAACAGTAAGATATGTAACCCACACCTTAAAGGGAGATCACAACAAATATAAAGTAAGATATAAATAAATGTAGATATGGGGTAAAAGTGGAAAAATATAAGGCATAAGGTATAAAGTAACAGGCATAGCCTATGGTATAAGGGTATAAAGGAACATATAAAGTAGAGGAGGAAAAGAAAAAAAAAAAAAAACAGAGTAAACAACTCCTCACCCCTTCAGTGTCCAAAGGTGTGTGGGAAAACAGGGCAGCTCGGTGGTTATCCCCACAGAGATGGTGGTCTTTCTCCTCAGTTTTTGCTCATGTCCAATCTCTTTTTATACTTTTTTTTTTCCCTCTGGTAGTTTGAGTGACTATAGTCAATAATGATTTTTGGGGTGATAGATGACATAGGTCTAAAGGGTCAGCTTCCTGTGTTTCCCCTAGGATATTCGAAGAAAGGCCAAGCTATCTCCATAACACTCCATCCTTTGGTAATCCTATCAACCTGTTGCTGGGAACACTTTTGGGAAGCTACTGAGATTATTTGTCCCTTTTGTGCAGCCCATTAACATCTGACAAAAGTTTCTGGAAACACCCTTCCAGGGGCTGAGGTGTAACCCATCAAGAGGGCTGTCACCCCACAGATGGGGCAACCCCAGATGTATCTACAGAGTAGGGAATGAGATGCTGTAAAGCAGTGCAGTGGAAAGGGACCTGGGGATCCTGGTCTATGGCACATTGAACATGAGTCAGCAGTGCCCTGGTAGCCAGGAGGGCCAACCATGTCGGGGGTGGGGGGGCTCAGACAAAGCATCGCCAGCTGGTTGAGGGAGGGGATTGTCCCACTCTGCTCTGCACTGGGGCAGCCTCACCTTGAATATAGTGTGCAGTTCTGGGCACCACAATATAAGGAAGATATTAAGCTCTTAGAGAGTGTCCAAAGGAGGGCAACAAAGATGGTGAAGGGCCTTGAAGGGAAGCCATGTGAGAAGTGACTAAGATGGCTTGGCCTGTTCAGTCTAGAGAAGAGGAGACTGAGCACAGACCTAATCAAAGTCTACAAATTCCTCATGATGGGAAGAGGAGGGGCAGCACTGATCTCTTCTCTGTGGTGACCAGTGACAGGACCCAAGGGCATGGCCTGAAGTTGTGTCAGGGGAGGTTTAGGTTGGATATCAGAAACAGATTCTTCACCCAGAGGGTGGCTGGGCACTGGAACAGGCTCTCCAGGGAAGTCATCACAGCACCAAGCCTGACAGAGATCAAGAAATATTTGTTTGGACAATAGTCTTAGGCACATGGTGTGACTCTTGGAGATGTCCTATGCAGGCCCAGAAGTTGGACACAATGGTCCTTTTGAGCCCTTTCAATCTTGGCATATTCTATGATTCTGTGATCTGATTTGGTTCAAGCCAAGGTATTCTGAGCTCATGTTTTAAAAAGTGTTTACTAGTAGAATTCTGTCATCCAGAATGAAAAGTAAAGTCACATCAAAGTTAAGTTATTGATTCACAGCCTATTGCCTGATGCTAAAGAAATCTAAGCCTTGCAGATTGATCCTAGTGCTTAGGATGCTGAACTTTCAGACTGTACAAGTACAATAAAAAAAGAACAGAAAAAACAATAGTTTGACTAATGTGTTTGTCATTTACAAACAGAGATGGTTGGAACTATCAGTGTAAATTATTTAATCATTAATTAGAATGTATCTGAGAAATAAAAACCATTTGCTTAATTGGTCAAGGAAATTTTAATAAGAAAGGTCACTTGGTCATGGCTGAATTGGACCAATTTGCAGCTCACAAGCAAGTTGATTAGTTCCAGGGTTTACTCTAATATTGAAGGTTAATTAATGAGGACATACAGGATGCTAAACCACCCATATTTATAAGTGACACTGAAATTACTTCAGTGAAAAATAGAGTAGTCTTGATTGATGTATACTAGTAGTTAATGAGTGAAACTTTTTCTGCACTCTGAGAGCATATTGTTTTGTTTCTAAAAAGTTCTTAGAACCTAACATTTTGAATTTGAAATGGACTTTTCTCAAGACTAAAATGGAGGTAAGTTGTTTTGTTATAGGAATGGGATTTCCCCATATATGCAACCTAAATTTGCGTATTTACCCTTTCACATTTTCATAATACAAATAACCACAGGATTTAAAAAAAAAAATCTCATTATCTAAAATTAGACTCTTTTGCCTTGAGAGTAATTGAAGACACACAGAATCATAGAATGGTTTGGATTGGATTGGAAGGCGACCTTGAAAATCATCTAGTTCCAACCTCCCTGCCATGGGGCAGGGGCACCTTAAACTAGACCAGGTTGCTGACAGCCCCATCCAACCTGGCCTTGAACATCTCCACAGCTTCCACAGCTGTGAAGGGGCTTCCACAGGGCATCCACAGCTTCCCTGGGCAATCTGTTCTAGTACCTCACCATCCTCGCATTAAAGAATTTTTTCTTAAAATTTAATCTAAACCTACTCTCTTTCAGTTTAAATCTGTTCCCCCTTGCCCTGTCACTACATGTTCCTGTAAATACTCTTGCCCCATTTTTTGATAAGTTTCCTTCAGGTATTGGAAGGCCGCAATTAAATCATCCCAAAGCCTTCTCTATTCCAGGCTGAACAAGTCCAGTTCCCTCAGACTTTCCTCATAGGAGAGGTGCTCCATCCCTCCGATCAATTTTGTGGCCCTCGTCTGGACTTGCTCCAACGTGTTGATGTCACTTCTGAGCTGGGGACCCCAGAGCTGGATGTAGCACTCCAGGTGAGATCTCACCAGAGCAGAGTAGAGGGTCAGAATCACTTTCCTCAATCTGTTAGCCACAATGTTTTTGGTACAGCCTGGGATACACTTGGCTTTCTGGGCTTCAAGTGCACATTGCTGGGTCATGTCCAGCCTCTCATCCACGAGAACCCCAAAATGTTTCTCAGCAGGGCTGCTCTTGAACTTCTCATCCCCCAGGCCCTATTGATAATGAGGGTTGCCCAGACACAGGTACAGCACCTAGTCTTATTAAGCCACATCTGATTTTTATGTATCCACTTCTTGAGCTCTTCCGGGTCACTCTGGATGGCATCCCATCCTTCAGGTGTGTCAACGGCACCACTCAGCTTGGAGTCATCTGCAGATTTGCTGAGGGTGAACTCAATCCCATGATGCATGTCATTAATGAAGATACTAAATAACACTGGTCCGAATATGGGCCCTTGAGGGACACCACTCATCACTGATGTCCATGTGGACTCTGAGCCATTGAGCACGACCTTCTGGATGCGACCTTCCAACCAATTCTAATCCACCCAGCAGTACAGCCATCAAATCCATCTTTCGCCAACTTAGAGAGAAGGATGTTGTAAGGGACCATGTCAAATTTTTACAGAAGTCCAGATAAATGACTGAATAAATTAGCTTGAGACCTCTAGTTTATCTATGAAGTTGAAAGTAAATGAGACTTTCTCCATGTACCTGTCCCAGAAGGGGAGAATAACCAAGGTTCTTGTTAATAAATACCTTGGGGTGGATTAGAGTGAAATAACACTGATTTATTGGTGTTTGTAGATATATAGTTTGCAAATAAATAAATGTTTGTAAATAAATATATATAAATATAGAGAGTTTATTTTAGAACAATTGTGTTTCAAAGGAAAACTGGTGTAACTGTTTTGGTTGTTATTATCTATAGCAATCCAGGAACACTGAAGCATAAAAATAACACCACAGGAACTCTATAAGGAATGGAAGAGAAACAAAGGATAAAAGTGGAAAGATTGATATGGCCCACTGGATTCAGCAATGAAAATTGGTAGTTGCAGTTTTAATTTCTGTGGATTGAAATGATGGTCTTGATCCACTAGGGAGAGGGAAAGCCTTCTTACAAAAAGCCCAGGCAAGATATGAAATGTCCTTGAGGTTTCCCAGAGGGATTTTTACAAGAGAGTCATCATGTAAAGGAGGACATTGGCATCATAAGAAAGATTATCCCATCTCGTGGGATTTGTCTCTTATCAGCCTCTTCTCTTATCTGGAAATCCAGTTTGTATGCATACCTTTCTGCACCTAGGGTAATCGGACAATAGCACTCACTTATGCTTTTGCAGTAGGCATGTTCAGGCAGAGGTAGGATTTGCTGGATGAGCAACTGATTTTTTGAGTTTGACAAAAGTCTTTTGGTGATCTTAGCAAAGTTCAAGCCTTTATCCATTTCAACCTCTGACACTACCCTATACCCAGCATTTTATGTTAAGATTTAATTGGTCCCATATTCATTGGTTTAACATGAAGCAAAGGATACTCAATATTCTGGGAGAAACATATAAAATGATGTAGAAGCATCCCAAAAAGAACAGTCAAGTCAAATCTAGAACAAAGCTAGGAACAAATCAGGTATAGGAACAATGAAAGTACATGCAGAGAGATGGACAAAATTATCAAATGCTTCTCCAGTATGATCCTCCTCTATTGCACTTTCCCCCCCCCCAAAAAAAAAGAAAAATAATAATGAGCAATTAAAATCCCCAGTATTATTCCATAATAAAGATTAAAGAGAGGAAAAACATACAGTAGCATATTCTAAGACAAAAACAAACAAACACAAAAAAACAAAACAAAACAAAACAAAATTTCTAAAACTTTTTGTAGCCTTAGATGAGGAGGCTGCAAATACCTAGTAGTAGGTAGGAACCCAAGTCATAGATGAGGATCATTACTACTGCATGCGGTACGAACACAGAGTAAAAGAGCAAGCAGAAAATTAATATACATTATGCTGTAATTTGAAACTGCAATGTATGAAGATTGGCATTTGTTCATCTTCAACCCACATTAATCTTACAACAGTAGAATCTTCCAAGAGTCCTGACAAGGTACACAGGTCTTTAATTTCCTCTGTATTCATGTGTATACATCAAAAACCTGTCAGTACTCTTCTGGGTCACTGAAGTACTTTCTGCTGAGGTAGTGTATGCCAAGAGTACATGAGGTCTTCAAGTAGAATGCTTTTGCCACTTGTCCCCCTTTAGCCTCATCTCAGTCTCCAAAACAGACAACAGTATGCCACTGTCACTCCAGAAATCCGGATGTCTTCCTCCCTGCTGTATCCTGATGGTATTAGGGTACATTGTGCACTGATGTTTACCAAAGCCTTATGCTTCTGTGGACTTGGTGTGCCAGGCAATATGACAAATCCACAGTCCTTTAAACACAACTATTCTTTCCTCTTCTTGGCATAAGGCAAGGAACCTCTGTTTCTGGTCAGAATATTCACAGCCAGATCACCGTAGTGCCAGATGACCTTTCACCACAATCAAGTAAACCATTCTTATTCCTTCTTCCATGTGTAGGGAATCAACAGTTGCCTTCTATTGTCTCAGCAGCAGCTGGAATGATAGTCTTTTTGGATGACCCCTTTCTTCACAGCTGACTTCTTCCCCAGATGTGCAGATGTAGGCTTCAAGGTAGGTTAACCATCTCATTTCATGTCCTCTCCCTGGTCATGCAAGAAAAAAACAGCCTTCACTTGGCATGGTTGGGATAGAGCTAGCTTTCTTCATAGCAACCAGAATCTATACAATTCCAAGTTTGTGTAGGACTTTTTTGTTTCTGTCACCTTGGCTGCAAGGTCACATTAATAAATCTATTGCAACAGCTTCAAATTAAAAATAAAAAAAAACTTTACTCATAATAGCTTTAAATATGAATGCATTCAGACAATTTCCTTCCAAGAAGGTAAATCAATACACTTAAATATATGGTTATATAATAAATAGAAATTGTACCACTGGCTGTCATTTCATATCCAACTTGATGAACTAAACAATAGTGTAAGAATACAGTGTTCTAAGAAAAGAAATGTGACTAAATTAATTTATATCTCTCATTAGGAAAACAATAATACCATAAGCTTCCTTGACTAGCCTTTGTGAAAATACAGTGGCAGCTGGTGGTGTCAAAAATCCATATTGTATTACTATATTGTCTAAAAATCACTTTCACTGTAGACAATCCCTACTTAAAGACAGTACAAAAAAAAATATCCCAAGAATGTCGTGATGCAATTTACTGTTTAAAGTATGTAGTAGTCATGATTTAAGCAGACAGAGTTTTGAGGTCCTAATGAAACCTGCAGACACATCTGCATCATACAATCAAGGTCTTCAGTTGGCCTATAAGAAGACCAGAGAATCCACATACAGGAGTTGTACCATGTGAGGATTCAGGATCTTAATCTCTATTCTACCTTTTCATAATTTATCCAGACTAAAATTTCCATTTTCTTCATCTGTCACAAGCAGAAGTTTGATGATGAAATAGGAATCCAAGTACAGTTTTCTTTAGTCAATGTTTTGCCTTTAGGATGGGATAGTGTGGGCTCAGTAAATACATCACTGAATCTCAGTAATTATATTAGCTTGTTTCCCTTTGCAAGAATTATAAGTATATATTTGGAGTTCAGTAAGAAAAACTTTAAGCTGGAACATAAGTGCATAGTTTTAGACATCTGCTGCTCTTATTCACTGAGAAATAAAATGGCATCCAGGCTTTTCTTTGCCTCAAAGAAAGGCCACAGACGTGAAAGAAAATGCCAAACAGCCACTAGTACATGATTGTGTCCTGTGTTGGGTAACGTAAGAGGAAATTTATTAAAGCAAATACTTGTTTGAAAGATTACATTTTTACAAATTAAATAGAATTTTTAAGCTGTGTGAAATAATTTCATTTTTCAAATCTTATTAGTTAAATATAATATAAATATTTGCTTGTTAACTGGCTTGAAAAGAAGGTTTCATATGTTGTCTCTGAGAAAATCCCTAGAAACTCATCACATTCACGTTCATACTAAAGTATAAAACCAGTAAAAGAGAAAAAACTTTATAAAACATATACTTTGGAAGAGTCAGATATGGAGACAATATAGGCAATTATGCGAGGAGCGCATAATAGAGGACCCAACAATAGCACTGTCAAAGTCTAGAACACAGGAATATACCAGGAAGATACAGAACAGATGGAGACATGAAAATCAAATCAAATGTGCACACCACAGAACACAGAGTAGCAGAGGTGATCCCTTAACAGTGTCTAAAGGAGAGTTCACAGCAAGTACAAAAGTTATCTAGGTTTCAAATATATGGTATATATACACATGAGTCAACAAAGAAAGTAGAAACCAAACCTCATTGGGTAGTAGCCCAAATAATTATTAACATAGTAAAGAAGAAAATAAAAAGGTGAGCACAAACAGTATTTTCATCACAGCCACATACAACACTAAAATAGAAAGATAACTGTACTGTAAACCAAATAACAACTTTAGAAGTGAAGAAGTTAGCCCAACAAAGGAAAAAAAATCCTGACTTGCCACAGAGAATTCATTAAATATTTTTAGAACATTTTAGTTTCACTTTGCTTAAAGTTTTCTGTACTTATATGCAATCATACAATACTGTCTTGTTGTATGTGAGATAGGTGTATCTCTTGATTTTGCTGTAACTATTTATTGTAGGTGAAAAATTGCTTAAATTATGAATGCTATTATGCAGCAAATAATTAAGTGTATGTATGGGATGTTGTCAAATACCGAACTTTTGAACCCTTATAGAGAAACCTTCGACCTGCTAACTGCAAAAAGTACCATTCTGGTGTAAATTTTGACAATATCTTGGTTAAACAGAAGTAACTTGTCCTGAATTGTCCAAATAATAGACATTAGACAGAACCACCAATTAATAAATTGGTCACCTGTTGTATTTCTCTACATAGATTGTTTATATTGGGAAAACTGATGCTTTGGAGGATTCAAAAAAAAAGTAGAAAATGCCAAACCCAAGAGTTTCCAAAGGGAAGAAAGAGTTTTTGAAAGAAGAAGGTAAAGATCTTGGCTGCAGCAAAGATCCTGTAAGTGAGTGAAGATGCTAAAAGTCAGAGATTTCTGTGGATGCCCAGGGACTTTGGTCCCAAATGACTGCCACTGAGAGCAGAAACACAGTAGGATCCAACACAACTTTCTGTCTAACCATTGCAGTGACCTTGCTCCTTGGTAGGGATGTCAAGTCCTCTTAGAGGTAGGTAGGGGTGGCTGGGCATGAGCAAACAAGTGAAACAAGCAAGGTAAAAGTTCTGATCTCACTACTTAAATAAATCCCAGTATCCAAATTCCCTATAGGTTGCTTGTTCTGACTCACTCTTAGCACTGTGCAGTGTCTGTGATTCTATGTCTGATACTGAAAGACTTTTCAGAAAAGGCTTGAGAACAGGCAAAAAAATGAGGAATTTATTTAACAGTTGCTTTTATTTGCTGAAAGTGAAATAAACTACTAGATTAGTAGCATTTGCTTGTGTTTCTTGAGTTTTGCAGCTGGATTCTTTCATGATATATCTGGTCTTTCAGTTAATAAAGATTTAAAGGCAATTGATAAATCAAGGGCAATTAGCTAGCAGCACAAGTGTCTCCTACATTTTTTGAGAAATGCACAGAGAATGTGGACTCAGTTGAACAATAGTAAAAAAAAAAAAAAAGAAGAAAAGAAAAGAACACTGACAGTGTCAACTTTCTAAGAGATAGAGGGACATTAATCTAAAGAAAATTTTAGAGTTATTGTTTGATTACTATAGCTCACATCACTCAGTCTGCAAGTCTTCATCACCCTACTTGGCCTCAGTTATAATCTAGTGTGCTGGTTTGAAGGTAAACCAGCAGAGGAAATGGACCCACTACCAGAGAGATTATGAGTCAGAGTTACAATTTAATTGAAGATATTACAATAAATACACTTATA
>JAWWEE010000287.1:0-14709 GCA_035221455.1 Xenops minutus | reverse complement strand
CAAATCCATTCCTCCCCAAATCCATTGCTCCCCATATCCATTCCTCCCCACATCCAGTGCTCCCCACATCCATTGCTCCCCACATCCATTGCTCCCCACATCCATTGCTCCCCATATCCATTGCTCCCCTTGTGCTCCCCCCCTCCCGATATCCCCCCCTAAACCCCCCACCCGCGATATTTCCAGTGGGAACCATGAACAACCGCCCCCGGGTGCTTCGAGGGGGCGGACAAAAAGCAACACCACCACCCCCAGTTTTTTGTTGCTGCGGGTGGGACTTGTTGAGTATTTTTTTTCTTTCCTTCCCTGCGCCCCTTCCCCCGAAAAAATCATTGAGAAAAGGCAAAAACGCTGCCTAAGCTCCCCCACCCTCAATTTTCCTGCCAGACTGCGAAATAATTTGATTTTCTCCTATCCAGGACAGAGAGTGTGTGTGTGGGGTTATTGATGTTTTAACAATTCGCTGATAAGAATCTCAGCGGCGCTGTGGGGGGGGGGATGGAGCGGGGTGGGGCACGGGGGGGGTCTCTTGGTCCAACCTGGTTTGCGGTTAATTGTCAAAATGTGAATTAGTTCGCTGGGCTGCCACGAAATTGGGGGGGAAAAATAGAGAAAACTGGTGGGTTGCTGGGTGGGAGGGCTGTGGGTGAGGAGGGGGTACAGGGCGGGCTCGGGGAACCCCCAGGGGAGGAGTTATTAAGGGAGGGAGGGAGCTCAGGGACCTTCAGCACCCCCAAAAAAATCCCATAGAAATAGAGGAAAAAATGGGGAAAATGTATTTATTTGATTTCAGGACCTGAGCCCTCAGCCTGTGAGAAGGGAGGGGAGTTCCGGCTGCGCTGCATTTCCCTCCCAGATTTTCCTGGGGGGGCCCATGGGGAAGGAAGTCTGAGTGTCCGTGGGGTGCACACCCACGCAGGACACCCCTCCACGCTGCTCGTGGCCGCTGGAATCCTAAAACACCCCTCGGTGCTGCTGGTCTGGGGGATGACATCCCCTCTCAGGGCGCTCCGGCTCCCACTTCATCTTCTTCCCATTCATCCCAATAGCAAAAACCAGTGGAAAAAAGGGGGAAAAAAGCCCATAAAACACCCCAAATTCTGGAGGTGGGGCGAGCCCAAGGCGCAGGGGGAACCCTCAAAGGGCGAGGGAGAGCTCCCGGTTAATCTGCCCCGCTCTGAGCTCTCGGGGAGGGATTTTCGGCATCCTGAAGAGCCGTCGAAGTCCAAGTTCAAGGCGAAGAAGACCAAGCAGGTCCCCGGGAGCGTCGGGGATGCGACCTCGGAGAACCTTCCAGGGACTTCGACCTGCCTTTAGAAGCGAAATTGAAAAAGGCTGCGGTGGGCAGGGATATGGGAGGGAAATAAAAACAATAAAAATGGCAGGGAATGGAAAAAAAGGGGGGAAAAAATGGCATGGAAGGAAAATGAACGGCGTGGAATGGAATAAAATGGGGGGGAGAATTAAAGAAATGGAATAAAATTATTACTAAAACAAAGTAATAAATAAAATGCAAAGGAATAAAATAAATTTAATACATAAAATGCAACTGCAATGCAGTGCAATAATAAATAAATTAAAATAAAAAGACGCGCCCGCATCCTCTGCATTCCACCAAGTGCTGCGAGTCCACCCCGAAATCACGGAGGAGAAAGACCCCTCCCCATGCCAAGAACCACATGGCCCGTGGGGTGGGAGAAGGAGCCGAGGCAGAAATGATCTGTAAATTAAAGCCGGGTGTTCGCCACGTCGGGGACGCGGAACGGGGGGAGCCGAACACAAACCCCTTCCCTCCCCCGCAGGTTTTTTTTGCGCCTTTAATTTTTATGAAGTAGTTAACATTGGGGAGCACATGTCCGCTCCGCGCCGGGATTAAATGTTCAAAATGCCAAGATTTATGGTGAGGGGCGAGAGGCGGCCCGGGGGCTGCGGCGGCGGGGAGGGCTCGGGAGCCAAGGTGGGAGCCCCGGGAAAGGCGACGGCAGGAGGAGTCCCAAAGAAGAGAAAATAACGCTGGCAGGGTTGGGAAGGACATTTCCACGTGGCGTGGAATGTTTCATGGAATGTTGGATTTTGTGGTTCCGTGGGTTAGTGGGGGCTGCAGAGGGGAAATTCGAGGAGGGGTGAATAAGGGAAAAAGAAAAGAAAGAAGAGAAAAATAAAAGGAAACAAGAGGAAAGGAAAAAAAAAAAAGAAGGGAAAAGGGAGAAAAAACCCAAGAAGAAATAGAAGATAACAAGAGGAAATAGAAGATAACAAGAGGAAATAGAAGATAACAAGAGGAAATAGAAGAAAACAAGAGGAAAAGGTCTTTTCGTAGAGGTAACAGAGGAGGAAAATCGCATTTAGAGCGTTGATTTCATGGGGAAGGGTCGGCGGCTGAGAAGGGTCGATGTACAAAACAACTTTCAGATCCGAAATTGAGGATTTCCTTTAAAAACTCTCTTTTAAAAGGATTTATTCCAATTTTGGAGCTTTGAGGGAGGGCGGTGGGTGGATTCAAGTCCCCAGAGCAGCCCAGGGCTGGTCACAGTCACTCAAAGGTGAAAGCGCTGTGGAAAGGGGGGACCACAAAACACAAACGGACAGAGGAAGGAGCAAATAGAAATTAGAGCAGATGTGAGACCCATTCGTTGGATCGGGTAGCTTTTAATAGCATTTGCCCCCCCCACCAAAGCCTCCCCCCACGGTCTTTTTAAAGTCTAATATTCCTCTACTTATGGTTTTACAGAATAAAGGCTGGAAGAGTCCACACCGTTCATGCATCACCCCCGCAGCATCACATTCTCAGCATCAATTTTAAAATTAGGGAAATCAGAGGGGGAAAGTGATCAACATCAACTAATATTGACTGATAAATCCCTTTTTCGCATCCTGGTGCCTGCTCGAGGCTTGCAGACTGCTCCGGAGAGGGGTCTTTGTATGGACCTTTCTGCAGGGAGCGGCTCCTTCTGCGACCACCGAGAAGAAAGAAGCTGAATTTTCTTCTGAAGCCAAGGATGGGTCTGGCTGCTTCCCCTTCCATTTCTCTGCCGTCTCGAAGAGAAATTCAGTGGGAGAAATTCAGCGTATTTCTTTCTGTCTTTTAATTCCTGTTGGAAGGGAAGAAACAGATTCCTGTCCCAGTCCTCGGGGCGAAAGATTTCTTTATATCCTTGAGGTGTTCAGCTCCGTTCTGTTTTGCGAAGTTGGTTCTTATTACTTTATCTCCAACACTGGAGCTGCCGGTTTTTAAGGCAGTTTTCTACTCTGTCTCCTTTAAATTAGGCGTTTATTGCCACTTTCCCCTTATAAAAAATAAAATTAAAAAAAATAACACAAACCCACACAGAAATTTCGGACTAAGCCCAGTTTTTGCAGGTGAACGTGTGTTTGCAGCGGGAGATGCTGAGGTTGTCAATGTATTGCCTTTGGGAAAGGCTAATTTGACTCGTAGATATTCAAGGCAAACTCTCTAAAAGAGGGGTTTCTGCCCCAATAGTAACTGTTGCCCTGAAAATCCCGACGTGTCAGTGGCCAAACACCTCGAAAATACATTCGGGCTCTTCTAACGGGGCTCAAAATCAAGCGCTGCTTCTCCAGGCCGGGGAAATCTCACCGCGAGTGAAATGAATCAGCTGAGGAATTTTATCTAAAAATACCTTTTCTTCTGCCACATATCCTGGACGGGAAAAAAAAAGGTGGCCAGGATGAGACTAAAGGAAAAAAGGCAAATCCGTATTTTTTGAAGGGATGAAAATAATTCCCTGCAAATGTGCGGCACGTGGTTTGTCTTACCCTTTTCTGCCCCTTTATTGTTGTTTTACAGATTAAGGGAAAAAACCCCTCCTCGATACAAGGTTTTCTGAAGGAAAAACCGTGTTTGTGGTTCTTCCCACCTCCAGAACTCTCCCCTGCAAAGGAAAGTGGCCAAGGTATGAGTTTTATTGAAGGAAAATCGGCTCCAGCTGCTGCTGGTGCCTCTAAAACACGATGGACAGAAAAAAAATCCCTACCTAGATTTGGAAACAAAAGGTTCTTTTTCATTATATTTTTGAGGGAGGGAGAGAAACAAAGGAGGGGAATTTTGGCTTTTGAGCCCTCAGGGAAATTAGAGCCCGTGTATGAGAAAGTCTGAGATCAACATACGATTTTCCCACTGGAATACCAATTTAGTGAAGAAACTATTCCACTAAATCTCATATTCTTGTAGAGGAATCCAAGGAAAGTTTTCCCAGGCTTTGTTCAAAATGTGCTTTGGATAAATAAAAGCCAAACCCGACTTCTTTTCCCAAACTTTGCGTGCCGTATTTCTTTTCTTTTTTTTTTTAAGGAGGATTCCAACGTCCCTGGTTCAGCTCAGGGTTGAATTAATGCAACCAGCGAGGCTGTGGCCAAGCCTGAGCCACGTTCATGCAACAGCGATGCCCGGAACAGCTCAGAAAAAGAAGGTTAAATACGGTTTTCTCTGACTTGATGCATTGAACCCAAAAGGGACAAAAAAACCCCCACCCCAACCCCCCCCAAAAACACACTCAAAAAAGGGGTAAAATACCAAAACCACAAGAGTTTGGCATCATTTGTCCCAGCAGTTGGGTTTGTCACCAACCCTGCTTGCACTGGAGGTGTTTATACAGGGAATAAAAAGAAAATTAAACGGCACCACCATGTAATCTTTAATTCAAACGCCTTGAAAGAGCGAAGGAGCGACGGCGAAAGATGCCTCCTTCCTAACCTGTCAGATTCCTGCAACCTGTTTGGGGTAGATCCACCCTCAGGGTTTATTTTCAGCGTTTTTCTTGATTTTTTTTCCCTTTTTAGCAGCCCCCCCCCCAGCACTCTCAGCCTCCCCCAGCTTAAGGAGGGGGGTTTACTCAATCTGGAGGACTTTTTTGTGTGTTTTGCTTTGTTTTCCCTGCATTTTGCTAACCAGAAAGGGGGCAAATATATAAAATACAATATATAAAGATGTCTATAAATACATAAAGAAACACATGGATTATATCGTACAAATTTAATATATGAAATATATAAATGGAAATATATAAAGTCCCTCCGCCCGAGGAAGGGCCAGGAGTGGATTCGCAAAGCCCAACCTCGGAATCCCCGACCTCGTGGCTTTATTCCCATTTTTTCCCCTTTTCCCCCGCCTCAAACCCCTGCTCAAGCTGCGAAGGAGAAGAGCGAAGGGATAAATACCTCTTGTTCCCATGCATCTGAGGGGTGACAACGAGGGATTTTGGCCCTCCCAAAATCCCGCAGCCCCTTTTCTTCCTCCCGTCCCTCTTCTCACGGCGATACCACCTTTTGAGGCGAATAAGGGCTTTTTTCCCCTCTTTTTTCCTTCTTTTTCTTTTTTTTTTTCTTTTTTTACAGCCACTGCGGAATGTCCCAGCTCTTGGCAATTCCCTACCCTTAATTATTGTTATTATTTCCACGCTGGCCCCGTGCGAAAGGTATTTCTTGACTCAGCGATTCAGAGACAGACAAATAAAATATCTGCCTCAATTTAGGGCCCCTGTCTGGTCGGAAGTCCAAGTTCAATTCCAAGTTAAAACAGGAGGTCGCCTGAAGCATTCACAAAAGAAAAGGGGCCATTTGGTCTGGCTGGTGTCAACAAAGTGGTATTTGGAGAGGGCAATTATCGCCTCGTATCATTTTTGCCGTCATATTCTCAGGGAGAGGAGCGGGGACGCTCAGGTGCTTCAGAGTCCTTTGGCTGGCACGAGGTTTTATTTCCCCCTTAAACGTCATTTTATTTCTTTATTTGCCAGTGTCTGAAACACAGAGAGTTTATTGTTGTTGTTTTGGCCGTGGGATGGAAGGAGAAGGGGCTGTTTTCTCCCCCATCTGCTGGGACGGAACGAGCTCAAGCCGCGTTTGGAAGGATGGACACCGAGCCCAGGCCAGTGTAAGAAACCTCCTTTCTTTTGCCAAATATTATCCAGAGCCAGTTGAGAGAGACCCGTGTGTTCGAGGCGGTTTCTCCCCTTCTCCCCCCGAAACTATTTACTCCTTGGTCCACTGGGTGTCCAAATATTTCATTCCTTGGAGGGATTGAGAGGGAAGAGTGGGACATCTTTGCCAAGTTTATTCCCCTTTTCAAAAGGGAAAACACTGAAGATTTTCATTTCCAGAGGTAGAAGCTGAACTTAAATGATCCCTACTTGCCAAGCTGGGGACTCGTGTGTATTAAATAGAGAAACAGAAATGATGAATAGGCAGGACCGACGCCCACACGCTCAGACTGAGGGCAAAACAGCAACGCAATCTCCACTCCCAAGCACCATCATCATGGGAGAAAGGTAACTCTCCCTGGAAAACCTGGGATTTATTAGGCATTAGCCAGGGAAAATATGAATGCTGTAAGCCAAGCAAGAAAATGTTAAAAAAACCCCCAACAAATCCCGATGTTTATCTCCAAAGCACATTTTTTTTTTTAAATGGCAAATATTACAAAAATTGTTTGCTGGGCTGGATTTTAAAGGGGAGAAAACGCTGGTGGAAATAAAGCGCCTCATGAGTGCACCTTGGCAGAGAGAGGCTGAAATCTGGGTTTTCCCCAAAAACGCGCTTGGGATGGGGCCGCTTTGCAGGGGTGGAAGGAAATAACCTGGATTTTCACTCAAGCTGCGCCTCCACCTCAGATGCGGCTCTTTATCCTCCCTGGAAATTAATAACTGATTTCACTTAAACCCTCAGAGTTTGTCCTAAAAGCCAAGAATCTGATGGAATTCTTCTTTCACAGGGCTCACCCGCCAAGATGGATTTTGGGGGTTAAAGATGGGCTAAATAAAGCACTTCCAAGGGACGGGCAGGGCTGCTGCCCTTCCATCCCCCTCCCTAAACTGCTCCGAGGGCATCCAAAGCATCAGCGAACTTTTGGCACCAGGAAGATGCGTTTTAATTCTGCGCTCGGTTAAAAAGGATGAAATAAAAGGATTTTGCTCCATTATTGTCAAAATAAAAGTGGATTTCCTTCCTGTCCTCCAAGGTTTGCTCAGGCTCCGGTGTGCCACGCGTGGCCACGCAGCTTTTTCGTGCTTTTCCCCTCCTCAAACACGTGTAAAAAGAAAATAACCTTGTGGGTTTTTTTCCTTCCCGAGGATGTGCCGGGAAAAAAGCCACCAAAAAAAAAAAAAAGAAAAAAGAAAAAGAAAAAAGTGAGTTCTGTGTTGTCACTGTGGGGTTTTTGGACATAAAAGGGCAAGTGTGTGAAGCGGCTTCACCCTGGAAGGGGAGGCAGGAGCTGAGGGTGGGGATTGGCGGGGAGGAAGGGAAGTTAAATGAAGGGACAGCTAAAATGTCGCTCCTGGAGAGCTCTGGGTGCAGCAGAGGCTGGAGGTTTATCTTTAAACACACCCAGAGAAATGGTGTCTTTTTCTCTCTAGGCTGTGTTGGGATGAGGATTCATCCTGCCCTGTGGGATGGGGGAGGATGCAGGGGGAAGGTGAGGTCGGAACCAAAGAGAATCTGTGCCAAACATCCCTCCTTCCATCCCCCCCGCCCTTTATCCCTCCCTCTCTCCATCCCTGTGCCCACGTCTGTGCAATTACTGTATATACCGATTATACACCATAAGTACCATACCTATACCATTTTATACCATATAGAAATCTAAGATGGTCCCTCACAGTCTTTTCGTCCATTGGTTATGGCAGTTCCGACCTCCATATCCCCAAAGTGATTTTATTCTTTTATTTTTGTATTATTTTTTTATTTAATTTTATTTCCAGGTTCCCAGCACTCCAGGGAAGGAAGCTGAAACCCTTAGAGATACCTCACCTTTTATTTACTTAGCAATTAATTCCCAAATTTTGTTGGTTTTTGTTTGTTTGCTAAAAACCAGAGCCAAAGCGGATAAACAACCAAAACCCCCTGAAGAGACACTCATCAAATCTCTCTGCAAAACAATTGAAGACATCCCTGAGATTTCTTCTCCCGACAGCTTCGGGAGCCCGATGGGAGGCTGTGCCTTTCCAATGAGGAATATGTAATTATGCCCGTTAATTAACGCCCCGTGACTCGCACGGGGACTCCTCGTTTGGGCTCCTCGGCTCTTGGAGAGGGAATTTATCATTATCTCCTGTTCCCCCTCGCAGAGCAAGGGAAAAGCCAAAGCATCCCCAATCCGCTATGAGGGATTTAATTCCGGAGCAAAACCCCTCCTAAACTTTCTCCAACTGAAAAATTTGGGGGAGAAATGGTGAATTGAATGGATTTAATGGGAGCCAGAGGTGGGAACCTCAAGCAGCTCCTGGGAGAGAGTTGGCAAAGGGAAAGTGGTTGGGTGGCTCTGCCGCGATTGCCCCATGCTCGGGTACCTTACGCAATGTTATTTTATATATGCAAATGCAGTTTGGGACCTCCCAGAGCTATTTACGGGCAAGAAAATTCTCTTGGGCACCAGTTTGATTTGATTGCTGCATCTTCAGGTACCAGCACCTGAAGAACGGAGGGTAAAATCATCGGTCTTTGTAAAAATCACGCCCAGAAATCACAGGTTGTCTCAGCAGATCAACACATTCATATCTAAAAAAAACGTTCTTGAATATTCAAATAAAAACGTGCATTAATATCGTGGAAGAAAGTTATTTTTCCTTGGGTGTCATCCCCGGTGTTGCTTTGGCATCTTCTTTACTTCAATCCTCCCTAAAGTTAATTCTTTTAGTTAATTCCATTTTAATATCCCCCTCTTTCCTGTCGCTCCTTGAAAAAATGCAGCAAAAAATCGGTGTGGGGAAGATGTTCCGTTAATATTATTATTCGAAATATTTAAATAACAGACAAGAACCATTCCCCTTGGGATTTTGCAAACCTTTTCCAAAGCCCCCTCCTTTCCCGACTCCAGGCAAAGCCGGGGCTGGCAGGGCAAAGATCCAGACTGGTCCCCTCGTGGGTTTGGGGCTTTTTTCATCAAATTGGACATTTTTCGAGCTGCTCGTGGGCACCGGCATTTATTTCTGGCTGCCCAATAAATCCAAGAGCACCGTTTACTGACCTGGTTCAGTCTTGGCTCCAAATATTTACCCTTAAAGTCACTTTTTACCTTTTAAAAAAATTGCCTTTTTTTTTCTGTTTTGTTTTGGTGGGTTTTTTTTTCCCCCAAATATTTCTGCTTTACTTTTCCAGCCGTGCTTTGAGCTTCTTGCAAACTCTGAGGTTGTTGCAAAGGCTTTGCTCCTTCTTGCAAAGAGATTTTTGCTAATGCAAATGTTCCAGGGATGTGCCAAACACTTGGGAAAAACACCGCGATTTGGGGAGAATTTGGGGTTTTTAAATGAAAAAACCTTGGCAATTCCTGGCGATTTGAATACAAATTGGACCGTTAATATTAATAAGATTGAAACCCCTGTTTTATGCCGCGAGCGCAGACTTAGGAGGCTAAATATTTGAATTTATTCTTCCGCACAAATGATTTTTAATCCAAAGACAGGATCAAGGCAAGAGAATTGCGGGGTTTAAAGTGTTTTATTCCGAGAAATCCGCCGTGGCAGGAGCTTCCCACGGGCTGGAGCGCTCCCAAATCAAACCAGGCTTAGAAGGTGCAGTTTTCTTGCCCTGTCTTTGCTCGCCCACGGCCACCCCACGGTGCCCTCCAGCTTTGCAGCCACCCGTGGGGGACAGGAGGGGCATCCCTGGCACTCAGGAGTTAAAAGCTGCGAATCTGCCACTTCTGAGGACAAAACAGACCAAAAATCAAGAGTTTGGACCCAGCGTGGGGTCGGAACCCCCTGTTTCACCCTCGGAGCCCCTGGAGGATGCTCCAAACCCAAGGCCAGGATGTTTCAACCCCGAGGAAGCGGCTCAGGGCAGTTTATTCACCACCAAACCCCCCCTGACATACAAACACAGCCCTAAACCCACCCAAATCTGGCATCTCTCACCCATTCAATGAGGAGCATCGCCCACATCCCCCTGACTGCTCTTCATTCCCCGGCAGGAATAATTTCCATGATGGGAACGAAGCAATTTAAAGACGATTTGTTCCTCTTTCCCCGCTCATCTGTGTGCTGCCAGAGATTGAAGGATAAGAGGACCTTTGCCCACAGAGATGCGCAGATTTATGTTTATATTTACATTTCTGGCTCTGCCTGTGGTGCTGGTACATCCCATTTTTACGGGGAGAGATAGATAAACGGGTGGAGGAAATTAATTAAGAATTTAATTGGCTGCTCTGCATGAGCTGGAGCAGCGCTGAGACTTTGGGGGAAACTTTTCTTGGCGTTTTGGGCGGATTGGGGAATTCTGATGGGGCTTTTGAGGCCGGCAGAGGGCACGGAAGGGGAACAATGATTATCTCCTTTTAAAGTGTGCGGGACGTCGCGGCCTCTTTGGGGAGGGAAAGGCAATAAGGAGAGAGAGAAGGGCAGAAATAGGAGAAGGAGGAAGTGAGTGTGGGAAGGGCAAGGGCAGGGAAGGGAAGGAAAAGAAACAAACTCTGATTTTAATCTTTTTTTTCTCCTTTTTTTTTTTTTCCCCAATTAAGGCAAAGCAAGGCCAAGAGAAACACGAGGAAAAATCTTACTGGCTAAACTCCAGTTTCAGATAATTACAACTGTTCTCTTCCCATCAGCAGCTGCTGCTTCTGACATTCCTCATTCTTTGCCTCCTTGAGACACGTTTTCCCATTTGCCCGTATTGAGCCAGATCTTGCCCAGGGATCTGCAGAGGGAACCAGCCCAGCCCGGGGCTGCAGAGGGCAGGGCAGGGCCAAGGGGAAGGTTTCACCCCGGGGTGCCCATGGGCTGCTCGGGGCATCCAGGGTTGAGCCCCAGAGCCAGGACCTTGAGCCCCCACCTTCACAAAGCCTGTCCTGCTCCTGGAAACCTCCCCCAGCTCCCACATTTTTGGTCTTCTCTGCCTGAATGGGAACGAGTTGGAGCTGCAGCTCTGGGGTGTCTCGTTGCTGCAGCCCTTCCCTGCCCTGTCCCCTTTGTCTGGGTCTCTCCCACCTTTTGGGTTGTGAACTTCAGAATTAAATGTCTCCAGAGAGGGCTCTTCTTGCTTCTCTTCCTGCCACAACCCCATATCTGTGCCAGATGGTTCTCTTTATCCATTACAGGCCCAAATTTCCTCAAGTTTCAGCATCCCATCCAGTCCTACAGGGGCAAGGAAGTTGTCACCCACTGTCCCCTGTGGGACCTCTGGGCCCCAGACAGTGGAGAAGCACCAGGGGAGAGGCACCAGAGGTCCCCTCCTGCCTTCCAGGAGAGTCGTGGTGACATCTCCACCCTCCCCAAAACAGTGGGAGCAATCAGGAGCCACAGCCTGGCCACATCTGGCCTCTTCTGTGCCAGGGACATGGATCCTCCACCCTGCCCTGCTCCAGCCCATCCAGCTGCATCTCCCTGTGCATTTCCCCTCTCCCTCTCTGCCCTCAGCCTGGGTGAAATGCAGCTGGCACCAGGAGCTTTTGGGATGGATCAAAGTCCAAGCCATTCTCCCACTCCCTCCTGGTGCAGGGCCATGTCAGAGCCTCTCAGTGGGAGATTCCACTCCAAGCCTGAGTTCCAATCTGAATTTTTGTTAACAATCATCAGAGACTGATGTTCATCCTTCTGTCCATCCATCCATCCACCCACCCACCCACCCAAACCCTACACCTCTGCAGCACATCCACATGCAAACTTATGCCCACCCATGCGTGTAAATATGCACATGAAAACACACGTGTGTGCAAATACACTCGACCCATGTCGATGGATGATGGAATAATTCCCCAAAGGCACCTGCGATGGGATGGGTCAGTCTCAGACAAAGAGAAAGGGAGTTTCTTCCAGCAGTTTTTTTTCTTGCGGTGTCTTTGGGCTGGATCCTGCCCCACGGGTTGGGGGTTTGAGGGGAGTCACAAAGCCAGAGGCGTCCCGGGATTTGGGGGAGTTGGCAGGAGGCTGGGGAGGCAAAGCGGGTCCTCTCGGCTCTAATTGAAGTGTGATGAACATGTTAATTGACCATTATGGTGGGCTAATGGACTTGGGGACTGGGGAGGGGGCAGGAGGGGAGCCGGGATCTCAGATGTCTGGCATAGATTTTTGCACTTTAATTAATGGAAAAGATGCTCTGGGCGATGCTTTTAAACTGACACTGAAACCCAGACACGCTGAAATGCCCAAAGAAATAAAACCAGCCACTGTTGGAGAATAATTACACTGGGCCGGGCACTCCCGGCTGACTTGAGCAACAATTCCTGCTGTTCCCCCATTCCGCCTCTTCCTACCGAAAAATAAAAGAGAATAATTTTGTGTCTGGGCTTAAACTCGGCAAAATCTGCCGCCACCCGAGCGGGGTGAGGAGTTCTGCGGAGCCACCACAACGCACCTTCAGCACTTCATTTTATGCTGCGGTCCTTTTCTTTTTCTTCCCTTTTTCTTTTTGTTCCCTTTCTTTCTTTCTCCTCCCCCCGCCCCGAGAATTTTTTTCCAGCAAAGGCCTAATTTTCCCCATGGTTCTGGCATTTCTGGGCTCCCCCTCATCTCCTTTCCCCCCATTTATTTCCGTATTTTCGCTCACAAAAGTGAAAAAAAGTTGCCTCAATCCCCTCACGAGTTTTTAGGCTTTTTCCTTACAATTCTTCAACAGAATTACTTTAGGAATTTCCCTCTTCTCCTCCTCCTTCTTCCTTTTCTACTTTCCTTGCTTTTTCCTTCCTCATTATTTTTTATAAACTTGTTTTCTGAGCTGCAGGACAATATGCAGAATATCGTGGGCTGTTGATGCTTCTCCCCAAAAAACCCCAACCACCTCTCCGGGACCGGTCTTTAGCGCCACTTTAGGCTCGGGAACTGCACAAAAATGAGGGAAAATAAGCAAAAATGAGAAACCATCAGCCTCCAAAGTCCGACTACAGTGTCCGGGGTGTTTTTTGCTCACCTGGTGCCCTGCCTAGCTGGTTTCTGCAGGTTTATGTTCAAGAAATTTATAGACCGCTTAAATAACTGGATCGGAGGGAACACTGAAAAAGCGAACAAGCCCGAAAACACCCCATTTTTATTGAGTTTATCGATTTCTCCTTGCAGAAAGCTGATTCTTAAAGTTACAGATTAGTTGCCTGACGGAGAAATATTGCAAGAAGGGGAAAAGTACCGAAAAAAAGAATTTCCTTTTTAAAAAGAGCCAAAATAAGCTATTGAAGAAGTCGTCAGGGCTGAAAGTTGTGGATCTCCGTGAGGACACAAACAGCAACAACTCTTCTTTGAAAATCGTTATTTGTTTTTCCAGGGCATATTTATATCTGTTCTTCCTCCGGGAATTTCAAATTAGGATACAACCTTGGAAATGTCCACTCCTGGGTGAACACACGCCTTCCTACTCGCTCAATTTCCCCCCTTAATTTAAATACCAATTAATTTCAGACAGTAAAGCACCGATAGACAAAAAATTCGATCACTATCAGTTGTGAAACCGCAGCGCCGGACTTTGAACTGCGATAATTTATTTAAGGAAGGGAATCGTTTCTTCAGGCTTGATTTTTTAATTCCCCTTTAAACGCTCCATTCCTTTCCCCTCCCCAGGCGGGACGGTGCTTTTAAACCCATCGATGGGCGATTTTCGGGCGAGAGGGGGTTGATTATGGATCTTCGTGGGGGCAAAAATAGCAATAATTAGGGGGGGGAAAGATAGTGAGAATAAAAAGGCAGGGAGGCAGCGCTGCGCGGGTGGGTCGGTGCCAGGTCGCTCCCGTGGGAATGGGAAGAGATTTCCATGATGATTTGTGCGTGTCTTAACTCGGAGCCGTCCCGCTGACTAATGCCATGAGCCCTTCCAGGCGCAGCCCTTGGGGATGGGGGGGTTGTGCCCCCCGGCACCTGCAGCGCCCAAATTCGGGATTTCTCCAGGAAAAAACCAAAGGGGCACTTTGGCGAAACTCCGGGTGTGAAAGCGGCGCATTTTCCGCCTGTCGGGTGCGGGAACAGCGCGGGGCGGGCGGGTCCTTCCACCTTCCTCCTTCCACCTCGTCCGGCCCCAGTTCTCGCTGCTTTATTTTCACCAAACCACGCGGGTTTCTCTTCAATAAATTAATAAACCAGTTAAACAGTTTGATGGGAGATCACATGGGAAAAACGCTCTTCCCTAGTCCCTCTCACAGCAGAATATAGAAGAAAAAAAAGCTTTTTTCCCCTTTCTTCAAACTCACTTCTTTCATTCTCTTTTTCCCCTTCTGTCTCCTGGTTCTTGGGGATTTTTGTAAAGCCGAAATTTGGTCACATCCCTTCTAACCCAGGTGTGGCTCTGCCCTGGGGGGGTCGGTCCCTTCTGGGCTCAGGCTGGTGGGAAGCCAAGCCGAGTTTGCCACCTCTGAGACCCGTGGCTGTGTCTGGGACCCCGTGGGGGCATTTCGGGGGGATGTAGAGATGATGTCTGGGTTCATCTCTTCTTCACATCGAGCTGGTGTCTCCAAAGTGTCCCTTGAAGGTGTGTGTGTCCCTTGAAGGTGTGTGTGTCCCTTGAAGGTGTGTGTGTCCCACCCACTGCCCATCTCTTCATGTTCCTGTTGTATTTCTGCAACACACAGGTGCTACTTTTGGTGTAAATATTAATTTTTATTGAAAATATTGAATTTATCTCTTCAGTGCAAAGCTGTTAATTTTTGAAAATCTTGGGTGCTCTTTCCAACACTGAGAGTTTCTGGGGTAAATTATGAATGAAAATTAAAAGAAAGGGAAGGTCCACTTAGGGATGTGTGTCCCTCCCTCCCTCCCTCCCTCCCTCCCTCCCTCCCTCCCTCCC
>JAWWEE010000286.1:0-14747 GCA_035221455.1 Xenops minutus | reverse complement strand
TGCCCTCCGTGCTCCCCGCCGCTCCGCACGGCCCGGCCCGCGCAGCTCCCGCGGACGCGCGTGGGCGGCGTTGTGTGCGCGCGGGGCGCGTCCCGGCATGCGGCGCGTGTTCTGATTTGCATGGTCACGCCCCCTGTTCTTCAAGGCTCCGCCCCCTGCTGGAAGTGAGGCGGGTCTGCGTGGCCAGCCTGAGCTCTGTCGCTGTGACGTCATCACTCCGCGCCACGGTTCCGGCTCGGCGCTGGCGGCCTCGCAGCGGGAGCCCCCGATGGCGTCGCGCGGGCCGCGCTGCCGGGAGCGGAGCCGCCGGGGGCGGCCGGGACGGGCACCGGGGGCCGGCGGGCGCAGCCAGAGCCGTAGTGGGGAGCGGGAGGGTGAAGAGCGAGCGATCCGTATGTACCGGCGGTGGGCGGGACGGGGGCGCTCACCGAAGTACGGGGCGCTGCCGCCACGCCCGGTGCTGCGGGACACCGAGACGTGCCGGGGAGTCTCGCAGGGTTTTGGTGCTGATTCGGGTATTTTGGGGCAGGAGAAGAGTCGCCGCCGGGAGATCCAGACTGTGAGGGTGGACGAGAAGCGGCCACATCTCCGAAGAAGCCCCTGCGGCCCCACAGCAGGCGCGATGCAGCGGCGGAGGGTCGCGGCGAGAGCTCTGCGAACGGGGCCGTGCCGCCACCGGCGCCTCCCGGGAAGCGCGGCAGGAAGGGCAAGGCCGAGGTGCTGCTGCTGGAGCTGTCCCAGGCGCCGGAGCCCATCCGGGTGCAGGATGTGCTGGCGAGCAGCGAGGAGGGGCACGGCCTGGAGACCACCCGAGGCGGGCGGCCTAAGAGGAGGGCAGCCAAAGTGTAAGTGAGGGTGGCAGTGGGGGTCTGGGGTCACCTGTGGGGGAGCTGGGTGGCCTCACCTGAAGAAGAGAAGGCTCACCCCCTCTACCGGTACCACTTAGAGCCCCTCGCAGTGCCTAAAGGGGCTCTGAGAAATGGACATGGGCCTGGAGGAATAGGACAAGGAGGAATGGCTTCCTGCTGCCAGAGAGCAGGGATAGATGGCATATTGGGAAGAAATTCTTCCCTGTGAGAGTGGTGAGGCCCTGGCGCAGGCTGCCCAGAGAAGCTGTGGCTGCCCCATCCCTGGAAGTGTCCAAGTGCAGGTTGGATGGGGCTTGGAGCAACTTAAGATAGTGGAAGGTGTCCCTGCCCATGACAGGGGTTTGGAAGTGGATATGCTTTATGGTTCTTTCCAACCCAGATGATCCCCTGAATCCGTGATTCCATGACTTCTGCCTCCACTAAGGGGTCTTGTCTTTGCTGTAGGGCTTTGTCCCACGTTGGTGGGATGGACAATTCTGCACAGAATGATCCTTTCCTGCCTTAAGGAACGTGTTTGGATCCAGGAGCCCTGAATCCTGGGGCAGTGGGTGTCTGTGGCAGGGGGAGTTTCCTTGGTTCCTGATGAAGCAGGAGGAGGTTGTTGTGGGAGCTGGGGGGGCCATGTGCTTGGGGCCTGTGGTACAGCTGGCACAGATCTGTGCCCAGACTACAGGCTGCAGTGAGTGTGTGCTCGAAGTGGGTGGGAGGCAGGGCTGGCCCAGACTGGCCCTGTGCCACCCTGTGCTCAGCTCTGGGCGCTGCCTTGGCATCCCAGGGCTCTGCTGTACCTTCAGGAGCTGGCGGAGGAGCTGATGTCCGTGTACCAGCCTCCTGCTCCCACCGAGGAGGCCCCGGAGCCTGAGCATGTCCAGAAGAAGCGCCGGAGGAAGAAGGAGGAGGACACAGACAGTGATGACAATGCGCGAGATGCCGACTTCGTGCCCTCGCAGGAGGTGCTGCAGGCGGAGGAGGAGGAGGAGGAAGAGGAGGAGGAGGCCAGTGATGTGATGCTCAGCGAGGCATCGGAGCCAGAGCTGGAGGTGCCCCGAGGGCACAGTGGGAGGACGGCGGCCGCAGGGGTGAGGGCAGGGGCTCTGCCTGGCCCCCCTCTCACCTGTGTCCCAGCACCAACAGCTCCAGGTGCCTGGGCTGTCCCACAGTATCCCCACTGCTGGGGCAGGACACAGATGGTACAGGGCCAGAGGCAGCGGGAATGGGAACAGAGACAGGTCCTTTGGGAGAGGGAGTAGAGCCTGGGCTCCTAGTGGGAGTTGGAGGCGGGTCCTGGAGGGGTCCGTGCCTCCTGGAAGTCCCTGCAGTGGTGCTCCATGTCTTTAACCCAGCATGGCATGGTGACAGTGGCTGGAGAGACCTCTGTCCTCAGGGGCTGTACCAGTACTCTTTGGGACAGGGGAGTCCCCCAGGGCTCAGGGGACATCTGGGGCCTGCTTTGAGTCTGCTCTTGTGCCCAGAGATCCAAGCCCTTGTGCCGAGGCGTCGCTCCCAATGGCTTCCACAACTCCATCATGGCCCCAGTGGAGAAAAGCTCCAGCCTCACCTGCAGCCTGTGAGTGGGGGCTTGGGGTGCTGGAGGGCTCAGGGGGCCATGAGTTGATCATGGTGCCCTGGTACCGTCAGTGGCACAAGCCCAAAGGCAAAGAAGCTTTTGGGAATGTCAGTGTTCCACTGGGATGGGGCAGGACTGGGCCAGGGAGTGGGGGGAAGAGCAGGGGCTGTGCCACTGGGAGAGTGAGGGGCAGGGTTGCTGGCTGTGCCATAGGGAGTGGTTGTGGGGAGAGGGGGCTGCCCATGCCATGGGCAGGGTGTGAGGGAAGGCAAGGCTGGCTGTACCATGGGGAAGATCAAAGGGATGGGGGACTGGCTGTGCCATGGGGAGAGTCAGGGGGAGGGGGGACTGGCTGTGCCAGGTACAGGGCAGTGGCTGATGCCTGGCACGTGCTGCAGGCGGGAGCAGAAGCACTCACAGTGGGAGTTCCCTGACTGGATCCCAGTGGCACACGGGTGGACATGTCTCTCTGAAAGGTACCACTGGAGTGGGCAGGGAGGGAGTGGGGCTGAGAGCAAAGTGGGGAAGGTCCCACCAGTGTCCAGAGAGAATGGGGGAAGCTGTGGTCCCACACCTCTCTGTCTGTTGTGGGCTTTGGGGGTCTCTTGGATTTGGCTGTGGAGCCACAGGAGCTGCTGGGATGGCCAGCAGCAGGGCCTGCTGGGCCACATGGAGATTGGGACAGTGCTGGAGCACAGGGCTGTGCTGGGGTGACTGGGTGAGGGGTGGGGGCAGGGAGACCTCTCACCTTCTGTCTGTGCAGTGAGGCTGCCCCGTACCTGCCAGCAGAGGAGAAGTCTCCTCGTTTCTCCATCCAGCGTGAGGGCCTTGAGGATGACGGTGCCTTGTATAGGATAAACAGGTATGTGACAGCATGTCCCCAGGCCCTGTGGGGCAGTGGCTGTCGTGCCCAGGACTGGCAGTGATCCCCAGGGCCACATCCATGCGCTGGGCAGCTGGCCTGTGCTGCGCCCTAGGGTCCCAGCAGCCCCTGGCCCAGCTCCACAGCCCTCACCCCTCTCCCCCCATCAGGTTCAGCTCCCTGCAGCCCCACCCAGAGCGCCTGGACATCTCCTTCTTTGTGGGTGGCCCAGTGTGGGCAATGGAGTGGTGCCCAACCCCAGAGGGCTCTGCTGCCCCACAGTACCTGGCCGTGTCTTGCCACAGGAGCATGGAGGAGACACACAGCATGGCTGGGCTCCACACCGGCCCTGCACTCCTGCAGCTCTGGGGCCTGGGCACACTACAGCCAGAACAGTGGTGAGTGGCCGGGCCTGGGGAAGGGGCCAAGAGCTGCCCAGGGATGAGTGGATGGTGAGGCTTCAGAGCCACCAGCCACGGCCAGAACCCCATCGGGGCTGTTCTGGTGGCCAGCTCTGCTGCTGGTATGCACTGGTGTCTACTGGAGCTGGACACTAGCTGTTGTGTTCCTCATGTTCCTTCTGTGCCCGCAGTTCTCTTGACAAAGCTGAGCTGGCTTACGCCATTGCTGCCGATCACGGCTGCATCTGGGACATGAAGTTCTGCCCCAGTGGTGCCTGGGAGCCGCCTGCCACAGCCCGGACGGTGAGTGCTGTCCAAAGCACTCGCCTCGGATTCCCTGAGGGTTTTGAGGGGTGACCTAAGGGCTGAGCCCATCTGTCCTTCCCCAGCACCCACAGATGAGCCGGCTGGGCCTGCTGGCCGCTGCCTTCTCAGACGGCAGGGTGGTGGTGTACGCCCTGCCGCACCCCGGGGCCCTGCGCTGCGCCAAGACATCCCAGGTAAAAGGTAGGAAGAGCTGCGCTGCCGGGTAGGGGCATCCTGGCTGCCTTCCCACTGCGCTGGGGTGGGGCTGTGAGCCCTGGGACTGGAGCCCCTCTGCCCACAGGAGCCCACTGTGCTGGGGGACTGCTGGCAGGACTGTGTCCCAGACTGGGAGTCGCATGGTGGGCCAGTGAGCCCACCTGACCCCTAGGATTAGGACCCTGCTGCCCCCAACCTGCTGTCTGGCACATGGGCACAGTGTGGGGGTCCAATGCTGCGTTTTGATGTCAGAGAATATCACAGTGCTGTTATGATTCAGTCTTGGGGACATTTCAGTAGCCTGGCTGGGACACAGCTCCCAGGCAGCCCCCCAAAGCTGGAGACTGGGAGGGGATCTCTGTAGTGTCACTGTGGCTGTAGTGGGGTGCAGGGTGTGGTGCAGTCATAAAGCATGTCCCCAGCCACTCTGCACATCCCTGCTATACACTGGGAGCATGTCCTGCTGCCAGAACTGCTCCCTCCAGCCCAGCTGAGCCAAGTGCCAGGGCTGGACCAGGACCGCTGGGCCAGCTTGAATTAATGGTGCCTGTAATAGGTTGTGTCGAAGCTGAGCGGGATTGATGGCTGGTGCGTGCTGGCGGTGGGCGCTCAGCCGTGGCCGACAGCCTGCGTGTCCACACTGATGGTGGGAAATGGGCTCCCAGTGCAGTTCCCAGCCTCCCAGGCACGTCGGCTGTGCCTGTGCTGGCTGCGGGTGGCTGGGCTGCTGCCGCAGCCCCCACGTGGCACCTTGTGGTGGGGGGCCCCCCCTGACTCCTGCCATCAGCTGGGGCCCATCACGTCAGCGGCTGCGGCTGCACGTACCATTGCTGTGCCTCACAGCCAGGCTGGAGCACTGGTTCCCAGCCACAGGATCAGTGCCAGGCTGCAGTGCCGAGCCGTGCTGGCAGCTCACATGTTGGCATGGCTGTGCTGGCTGTCCCTGGAGCACCAGGGACCCACACCTGATGTTCCTACCTGGCAGAGCTAGGGCTGGTCTTCATGCCATGTCCTGGCTGTCACAGCCATGCCAGGGAAAATGCATGGCTCCTCCATGCCTCGACCCCCAGCAGCCATGCTCTAGGCTGTGATGTGCCTGTCTGCTGCTCACAGTACCATAGAACAACCCCACGCTAGGGGACAGGGGGATCACAGGCCTGAGGGGTGTGGGACAACATCCCCACAGCACTTTTGTCAGGTGTTGCCAGTGGGGGGGATTTTTTGACAGATGCAGCTGGTGTGTGGGCGTCCCACGGGCACCTCACCCTGAGCCATTGGGTGCAGGGTCTCTGCAACCTGCTGTCTCCAGGAATGCTGCCTGGCTGCTTCAGCCCCATCACCCCATGGAGCAGATGCCCTGCATAGCCACTTCTTCCCTCCCTGGGATAGTCACAGTCACCTGTGTGTCACCACATCCCCTTGACTTAGGTGGCAGTCATGGTGGGGCAGAGACATATCAGCCCTGCTTCACCTTTGCCTGCGGTGCTTTTTGGTGGGCTGCTTCCTCCAGCACAGGCAGGCGTAGGCCTGGCTGGGGTCCTGCCACTGCCAGCTCTTGAGTTTGGTGCTCCATGTGTTCTGTGCTGGGGACACTGCTCTCAACGGGTAGCAGGACAAGAACCAGGAGCCCTAGGCAGGGCCACGGGGAGCTGCCATTTAGGCTCCAGGCAGGGAGCTCCCAGGAAAGCTGGTGCCTGCCCTGACCCCACTCTGCTCTCTTCTAGATGGGCCCCTCCACAAGCACCTTATCTGCAAGGTCAGTGTCCCCCATCATGGTGGTCCCTGTCGGGGCCAGCACCCAGCAAGCACCCAGGCTGGTGCAGGTGGGAGAGCTGGTGGGAGCCAGGGCACCTGCGGAGCGTTGGAGGGGCAGAGCAGAGCTGTGCTGCCACCCTGCACGTCCCAGCTCTCAGGGCGCAGATGGCACCAGCACAAGTCTGTGACCCAGGGCTGTCCCTTGGCTCCCAGGTGCAGTGCATTGCCACGCTCCACGTGGGCTCCATCCAGGCAGGGAACGCATCTGAGTGCGGGCAGTGCTTCAGCCTCTCCTGGATGCCCTCCAAGCCCCACCATCACTTGGCAGCGGGGTTTTATGATGGTGAGTTTCCTCCTATCCCCCATGACAGCACTCGGAGAGCACTGGCAGAGACACTGGAGCTTTATGCTCCCTCATCCTCGGCTGGGGCAGGGAACGGGAGCCTGCAGGTGAGGGATGGGAGGAGCAGCAGGCACCTGTGGGCACTATACTGGAACCTCTGCCCATCCTTGGGGTGGGGGAGGACTTCTCTGGGCTGGCCATCGGCACCTTCACATACCTGTTTGCTCCAGCATGTGGCTCTGACCTAATCCACATCTGTTCAACTTGGCTGGATGGAATTTTCTGCCAGGCTTTCAGTGATCTGCAGCTCTGTGCTATCCTGCCAGGTCCTGCTGCCATCCTGTCCTCCTCTGAGCCCCAGCCCCAGGTCCTGCCTGGCTGCTGTGTTCCACAACTCCCACAACCCTACCCATTGCCATTGTGTCCTGCTTGGAGCCCCAGCTCCAACCTCACTGCTGTATCCCACAGTGTTGCCTGTGCCACTGCCCATTCCACGCTGCAGCACCTGTGCCATCAGCAGCACCTCAGGGACACTGATCTCTCTACAGGCACCGTGGCTGTCTGGAACCTGCTCACCAAGTCTCTGCTGCAGTGTGTGCACCAGCCTGACACCTCCCTCAAGCTCTACCCTTTCCAGTGCTTTCTAGCCCATGACCACGTGGTCCGGAGCATCGAGTGGTGCAAGGCCGACAGGTGAGGGCAGGTGCTGCTGGGAGAAGGGCCCCATCCTGCAGGAGGGCCTCCTTTGCCAGGAGGGGTTTGGGAGGCCATGGTGCCGATGGCATTTGGCCCTCTGCAGGACTGGAGAGATTGGGCTGGGCTTTACGTGGTCAGGGTGGTTGAGCCACTGTAAGACCACCGCCACCTGGGCCTTGGACCAGGACAGGCCATGGGTCTGCATTGGGCTCTCAATGCTACCTTTCTCCTGATTCTCAGCAACTTCCTGGTCACGGCAGGCAGTGACCGTAAGATCAAGTTCTGGGACCTGCGGCGGCTCTATGAGCCCATCAACAGCATCAAGCGGTTCCTGAGCACTGAGGTGGCCTGGCTGCTGCCCTACAATGGCATCACCGTGGCCCAGGACAACTGCTATGCCTCGTGAGTGCAGGGTCCAGCCCCCCAGTGGCCACTCTGGCCTCCCTTTTCCTGGTACTGTCCAGCTGTGCCATGGCAAGGGCAGGTTCTGCTCATGCTGGGTCACAGCGCAGCAGCACAGCGTGACGTCCCCTCTCCCATGCCATCCTGGGGCACAAGCAGGGTGGGCCAGGGGACAGCCAGCCCCTGGGCAGGGCAGCAGGAGTCCTGCTGAAGGGGTCTGGGGTCTTGGTGAGTTCTCGGTTTCCTGGAGCTGCACTGAGGTGCCCTGTTACCCTGTGACATGATGCTAGAGTGAGGACGGCCCCCTCTCCACCTGGGAGGGAGGCTGTGCCTGGCTCTTGCAATCCTGGTGGCAGCACAGAGCTCCATCCTTAACCCATCCCTTCTGTCACAGGTATGGGCTCTGCGGGATCCACTACATCGATGCTGGGTACCTGGGCTTTAAGGCCTATTTCGTGGCACCTCGCAAGGGCACTGTGTGGGTAAGGGCTGGTGTGAGGCTGTTCTGTCCTGGGAGCTGAGTCGGTGCCAGCTGGGGCCTGGGGCTTGCAGGGAGGAGTGATACTGCCCAGCTGGGGGTAGCGGGGACCTCGTGCCCTCCAGCCCTCTATCTTTGCAGAGCATCTCTGGCTCGGACTGGCTGAACACGGTGGCTGCGGGTGACATCACCGGCGAGCTGGTGGCAGCAGTGCTGCCTGACCTGGCCATCAACCCCCTCAACGTCAAGCGCTCCTTGGACCGCAGATTTGTAAGAGACGTGTTTTGGGGTGGGAGGAGGCCTGGCCCAGGATATGGAGGGCCAGGCAGGGAAGAGGCATGGGAAAAGCATCCTAGGCCCCCCACCCTACTGATCCCTCGTGGTCCTCGTCTGCAGAGGAGCAGGGGAACAACTGACCCACCCTGCCCTGAGGCCCCTCTCACCCACAGCCAGTGTACAAAGCTGACCTGCTGCCCTGCAGTCCTGCTGGGCACGAGGGCACTGAGCAGGCACTGCCCAGGACCCGGTGCTACAGCGAGATCGTGGCTGGGAGCTACATCCGATTCCAGGACACGGACTTGGTAGGAGAGGGCAGGGTGCAGCTGGTAGTCCAGCCCACAAGCAGGGCCTGTGGGGCTGTGGCTGGACAGTGGGGGTAGCAGGGCCGTGAGATGCTGCTGGGTCATTGGGGCAGCCCCTCACCTCTGGCAGAGCCAGCATCATGGTGCCTGTGGTGCTCTTGCTCTGGGCCCGCAGCCCAAAGTGTTGCTGCCACTTTCCAGCGCAGCTTCCAGAACTTCTCGAGCCGGGAGCCCATGCGCAGGATGCACATGCAGGAGGTGAAGGCAGAGCTGAGCCTCGACCGCCTGCAGCTGGAGGCCCTGCACAAGGTGAGGGGGAGAGGCCCAACCTCAGCCCTGCATGCAGGTGGCTCTGCTGTAGGGGCCAAGGTCCTGGTGCCTCAGCCCCCTCCCTCCCAAACCCCTCTTTTCCCACAGGTGCGCTTCAGCCCCAACCTGGACTCGCAGGGCTGGCTGGTGTCAGGTGGGCAGGCAGGCATCGTGCGGGCACACTGCCTGGCAGGGCTGGCCTCCGGCGTGGGCCACCAACTGCTCCTGGGGTGCCGGGCCCGCTTCGCTTCCCTCTACGCGGATGTGCCCAGCCCCAGCCCCACCGAGTGCTCCCCACTGCCAGCGGAGTAGCGGGATCCATCCCTCAAGCTGCTGTTGCGCACTCACCCTGGGCAGGGCCTGGGGCCAGCTGTGCTGGCAGGGGACTGTAGCCCCTCCTGGTGCTGCTTTCCCAGCAGGCCTCCACTGTGGGACGGATGGCTACTCATGGCCATCCCCTGGGATGCTCCGGACACTTATCCTCTGGACCCAGAAGGATCTGTCTGCACTGCTTGGCCTGAATTGGGCGGGGGTGGCGGGACTGGCGCATGTACTGGGGTCGAGCTGTGGGCTGACCCTGCAGAAGCACCCATGATCCCCACTGGTGTGGGGCTGTGCTTGCACTCACCTCCGGCCCCACTGCACTCTGAGGGGCAGGGAGGGGGCTGGGAACTGTGGAGTCGCTCACATTGAGCCTGTGTTCAGCTGTGCAGTAAATGTGGTTGGTTTTGTACAGCTGTGGTGGTGACCATGGCTGTGGGGGCCCAGCCCTGACCCCACCATCCCCCTTGCCGCGCCCCTCTGGCTCCTGCGCTGCTGCTGCTTCTCTAACACATTTATTGGCAGTGCTGACACTGCTGCTGGCACAGACAGACAGATGGACAGTGGTGGCACAGACACAATTCACCGAGGGGGATGGATCAGGCCCAGGCACAGCAGCCAGGGCAGTGGCCTGGGGGCTGAGCTCTGGACTCTGACTGCCCCAGCCCCCTGCATCCCGGGGGTTGCAGCAGCTCCCCTGGCCCCCCCACTCTGAGCTTGGGCAGCAGCAAAAGGGTGTTGGGGATAGAAGAGCATCTGGGGCCAGGTCTGGGTCTAGGGACCCCTACTGGGGACATGCCTTCTTTCCAGGACAGCAGGGTGCCATGGGGGAGGGTGGTGGGACAGGATCACCCCTCCTCAGAGACTGTGGTACAGCAGGGAGTGTAGGATCCCAGGGAGCCCCTGTGCTGCGGCAGCCAGGCCACGTGTCCATCCTGCCCAGGACTGCACACCATGGGCACTGTCCCGGCCCTGCAGCAGGGGGGTGGTACAGCGGGGAGCCCTGGCCTGCTCCAGGGCACGGGAGCCCAGGGCCAGGCCTGCCCCAGTGCAGTAGCACGGGAGGGCTCTCAGGCGTTGGGGTCCTGGCAGTGGGGACAGGCTGCCGTCTCCTCCCGGTGCTGCTCCACCTGCACCGTACACGAGGCAAAGCCGAACCTGCTCTGGAGCTGGACAGTGACCTCCCACAGCACCATCTCTGGGTCGGCACCGGCCTCTGGGGGCAGCAGAAGAGGGACTCAGCCCTCACGTGGGCAGCGGGACCCCCCCAGCCGAACCCTGCACAGGTCACTCACCCGCAGCCACATGTACCGAAACAGCAGGGTGGCTCGGTGTCAGTGCCCAGAGGTGCAGGTTGTGGACGCTTTGCACCCTGCTGGTCCCCAGCAGCACCTCCTTCACCGCATCAAACTCGAGGCCCCGTGGTGTCCCTGCCAGCACCACCTGGTCATGGGGGGCCACCCTTGGCCCCCAGCCAGAGCCCCCACCTGGCCCAGGGATCCTGATAGGAGCTGCTGGGGCTGGGGGTTTCCCAGGGGGACTGGGCTGAGCACGGTGGCTCCGGGGTGAGACAGCCTCACCATGGGGCCACGTACCTGGAGTGGAGGGGCTGGGGATGCTTGGGGGCAAGGGCAGGACTGGGGGGAGCAGAGGAGGTAAGATGCCTCATGGGCAAAGTGCTGTCACAGCTGCAGCTTTGGGAGCTCCTGTACCCCCCTGCATCCATGGTCTTGCACCCCTGTCACCCACCACTCACCTTCCATGAGGACCCTGAAGACATCCCTGAGGATGGTAAAGGTGGAACCGAGAACAAAGACCGAGAAGAAGAGGGTGCTGATGGGGTCTGCGATCTTGCACTGGGGCTGCAGAGAGTGAGGTCTGTGTGAGGCTGGGGGACAGAACTGAGCTGGGCCCCTGGGGTTGGTGCCAGGGCCCCCATGGCACCCTGCATGAGGCGGGGGTGTTGCTCCTGTACACAGTGCAGGGGCAGTCCAGCCCAGGCACCTTGAAATAGATGATGGTGGCAGCCACAAGGACGCCGACGCTCTGCAGCAGATCGCCCACCACGTGGACAAAGGCCGCCCGTACGCTGGTGCTGCCAGGCAGGGGGGTATGGCCAGGCTGGTGTCCCACAGAGCTCTCCAGCTGCTCATAGCCCACTGTGCCGTGGCCATGGCCGGCAGGGGACTGGTGCAGGATGTAGGCCATGCTGGGGAGAGCAGGGCTAGCTCAGTTGGCAGGGCACGGGGACCACACCGCCTTGCCTTGCCCTGAATGGGCAAAGTGGGCACAGACAGGCACACCTGGGTCCCAGGATGGTAGAGGGGAGTGGAGCTGGAGGCACAGCAGGGACAGGGCAGCTGTGGCACTGCCAGGAGATGTGTGGGACTGGGCAGGGATTCCAGCCGGGGACTTTGCCAGGGCTAGGAGGTGCTGCTTGTGGGGCTAGGGGATGTGGAACATGGAGATGTAAGCACATGGACTGGAAGCCACAAACATATGAGAGACAGGGAAGAGTGGGAGACTGCTTGGAAACACAAGACTGGTGCACAGGGACAGGTGCCCTGGGGTCTTGGGGTGGCAGGGACACACATGGGGCAGGGCTCAGGCTGAAGGTGCACAGGGGCCATGGGCATGCAGCCCCACATGGGACATACACCAGGTTGACGCCGACGGCACAGGCAGACGTGACCAGCATGGCTCGTGCCTCAATCTCGTAGTCGTTGCTGATGATGCGGGCAGCCGCCAGGTAGACAAGGGCTGCAGTCACGACCCAGATGGAGAGGACAGAGGCCAGCGCACCAAGTGTTTCTGTGAGACAGGAGCTACAAGTGCCCACCTGGCCGTGGGGGTGCAGTGGAGCCCCTTGGGGCCATGCCCCTCAGCTCACCTGAGCGGTGCCAGCCAAAGGTCATGGTCTTGGTGGGTGGGCGGGTGGAGACCCAGAGGGAGAAAAGACTGACAGACATGCTGCCCACATCTGTCAGCAGGTGGGCCGCGTCCGTCATGATGGCCAGGCTGTGTGCCAGGTACCCGCCTGTGGGCACAGAGCAGCTGGCACCCCACGCCCTGCCGGCAGCCCCCTAGGTAGCCCCAGCCCCCCTTACCTATCACCTCCCCGACCATGAAGAGGCAGCAGACGGCGCAGGCAACTTTCAGCTGCTGGCTAGGGAGTCTGCCCCGCCCAGGGCTGGGAGCCGGGGGGCTGCAGCGGCAGTGGGGAGCCAGAGCAGGGGGAGCCGCCGGTGCCGGGTGGTCCTGGGAGCCTGTGAACAGACTGGGGGCAGGGGTCGCTGCTGGCCACACCGGTTGAAGTGGCCCTGGCTGACACCCCCGGGAGTCCCACTACCGCCTAGGTGTCTGCAGCCAGTCAGCCGGTAGGGCACCCGTCGAGCCCCCCGGCAAGGACGGGCAGCCACGGGACCAGCGGCAGCACGGGGCTCCCGCCGAGACCGGAGCCGCGGGGCCGTACGGGTGCCCACGGGGAGGTGCCGGTGGGATCGAGGCATTGCGCCTAGGGCCGGGCTGTGGGACGGGGCACCGGTGCGGAGACGTGAGACGTGGAAAGGGGAGGCGGGAGCCAGGGTGCTGGTGCGTGGGGCAGCAGTGCGGGAGCGGGGACGGACAGCGCGCCGGGGTGGGAGGGGTGATGGATAGACGGTACCGGTGTGGGCGGGTGATGGATGAACGGTACCGGTGTGCGTGGGTGATGTCTGGGCGACGGTAGCTGACGGACGGACATCCGAGGGGGGAGCGGGGCTGGCGCATGGGAGGGGCTGGCTGTGGGTGCCGGTGTTGGGGTGCGGGTGCCAGTGACGGACGGTCAGGGCTGGCGCGGGGGCTGCGATGCTGCCAGTGACCGTGTCGGGTGGATGAAGACGTGGGGGCGGGCGGGAAGGGACGTGCCGGGGGTGCCAGTGTCGGGGGAGGGGGAGTTGGGGCCATGGGCTTGCGGGTGCCGGGGGAGCTGGGGGCGATAGAGATGCCAGCGGTGATGGGGGAACCGGTGCCGTCAGTGCGGGTGCGGGGGGACCCAGGGTTGCAAATGAGGGGGATGATGGAGGTGGCGGTGCGAAGAATTGCTGGGGACGCTGGGAAGTGATGGGGTGCCGGGGGTGGCGGTGCCGGGGCAGTGGGGGTGCCGATGATGGGGATGTCGGGGCGCTGAGGTGCCGGTGGTGATTGGTGTGCCGGACGTGCCGGAGCAATGGGGGTGCCGGTGATGGAGGTGTTGATGCCGGGGGTGCCGAAGGCACCGGTGGTGGAATGATGGTGGTGGGAATGACGGAGGTGCCGGTGGTGGGGGTGATGGGGTGATGCGTGCCGATGATGGGGGTACCGGAGGTGCCGGGGCGATGGGTGCCAGTGCTGGCGGTACCTCTTGAGGCGCAGGCTGCCGTCGGGGCGGCCGCCCCGCGGGCTGACCAGGCGGGCGGTCTCGGTGCCGGTCGGGGGCTCCATCCCAGGCGCGAGTGGTACCGCGGACACCGGGCACGGACACGGACGGCGGGCACGGACACCGGGCACAGGCACGGACACCGGGCACAGGCACCGGCACCGGGCACAGGCACCGGCACCGGGCACAGGCACGGACACCGGGCACAGGCACCGGCACCGGCGGGCCCCGCCCTCCGCGCGGCTCCGCCCCCCGCCCCCCGGGCCCGCCCCAGGCCGGGGGGCGGCAGGGGCGTCCCGGCCGGGGGTGCCGCCGTTCCGAGCACCGGGGCGGGGTGCGGGGGTGTTCTCGGGTGTGAGGGTCCAGTGGATCTGTAGGCATATCCATGCCCTGGGGGACGGGGGAGCTGTGTGTAAGGGGGGCTGCTTTCACGGAGCCTGTCTGGGAGCAGGGCTCGGCCTCACCTGTCTCTGGGCAAGTGGTGACACAACTGATCCTGGGAATCGTCCGAGCACGGGAAGGACAGGAAGGGCGCTGCGTGCCTGACCACCCCATCACCTTCCGCAATGAAATGCCGGACCCAGTGCACGATGAGAGAGCAGCGAACAGTGTCTGCCCAGGCTTCAGGAAGACTTTCGACGCTGCATCCCATGGGATCCTCCGAGAGCAGTTGTGGGAGCGTGAGCTGGATGAGCCGGGAGGAGCATTGAACACGGGCTGCACGGCCGAGACCAGAACGGGGTGGTCAGTGGTCGGTAGTGCCCGGTGTCCTCCGGGGTCGGTGCTGGGTCCAGCCCTGTCTGACGCGGTCATTGGGGACCTGGGGGCCGGGCAGAGGACCCTGAGCACGGTGACGGGTCGTTCTGCTCCGTGGTGCGGAGGAACTGGGACGAGCTGGAGAGACCGGGGGCAAGAGCGTGGGCAGGGTGAGCAGGGGCCAGGGCCCGGTCCTGCCCTGGGAGGAACGAGCCCAGGACGGGCCGGGGGCGCACGGCTGGGAAGCAGCTCCGCAGAGAAAGCCCCGGGAGTCTTGGCGGTGCCGGAACTGACCATGAACCACTAACACGCCTTTGCTGCGAAGGCGGCGTGGGGCGTCCCGGGCTGCGGCGGGCAAAGCACTGCCAGAGCCGCGGGCACGGCCCGGGCCCCCCGGCCCCCGGAGCAGGGGTGGGGATGGGGGTCCGGCCCGGGGAGGGGATGGGGGTCCGGCCCGGGGTGGGGATGGGGGTCCGGCCCGAGGCGGGG
>JAWWEE010000285.1:0-14767 GCA_035221455.1 Xenops minutus | reverse complement strand
GGACACTTCCAGGGATCCAGGGGCAGCCACAGCTTCTCTGCCCAACCTGTGCCAGGGCCTGCCCACCCTCTGAGTAAACAATTTTTTCCTAATACCTACTTTAAATCCATCCTTTTTCAGTTTGAAGCCATTTCCCCCTGTCCTGTCCCTCCATCCCTTGTCCAAAGTCACTCTCCAGCTCTTTTGGAGCCCTTTAGGTCCTGGAAGGGGCTCCCAGGTCTATTAAGATTATATTCTCATCATCATCATCATCATATTTCTCCTTATAGAAAGAGCCAGCCACTCTCTCAGAAGAATCTCTTGCTCACCAAGAACTACATTTTCTATTGAAATCACTTTCCCCCTCTTCTGTATTTTGTTTAATGCTTTTTGTGCAGATTCTTTGAGCCACCCACACCAGCATAAATCCCCAGGAATTCCAGAGGAACTCCATCCAGTCATCCCAATCAAAACTTTTAACACACAACCTTCCCACTGAGCTTGAATCCCAGATATCCACGAAGGGAAACTCCATCCCCAAACCAGCACATCCCAGCAGTTGTGGTGTCATCCCTCCCCCAGATTTGTGTCCCCAGAGTGTCCCTTTGTCCCTGCTCCCAGCAGTGAGCAAACCACAGCCCCACAGCAGCCTGGCTGCTCCTCAGCCTTTCGTCCTGCCAAATTAAAATCCCACTCTGCTTAATTAGCTGCTGCTCCAGGTGCTTGGGAACCATTTGGCTCTTCAAGGTGAAGAATTGCAGGGGGTGAGTCCTCCCCTCCCTCATCCCATCTCCGAGCTCCTCTGGTTTATTAGGAGCAACTGTGCTCCCAGTCCCCATGGCCTCATAAATTCTGTAAGGTAAAGCATTACCTAATTCAAGGCACTTGTCATGTTTTGCTCCCCCTCAGAGGAAAACTCGATGATTTTAAGAGCAAATGTTTGGGGCTGTGATGGCAGAGGGTTTGTGTAAAAGTGGGAAAAAAAGAGCTGAGGGAGTTTGAAGGGAAAGGTGGTCTCCAGGTAGGGCTGAGGAACTTGGGCTTGAGTGTTTCTGGGTTGGTCTGGAGAAGACCTACAGGGATGTTGTGGCTGATGGCCCCAGATTTATCCCAAATGGAGTCACATATAAGTGCTGATTTTCATATCTAAGAAATTGCATGGACAATTGCACGTCTGTGCCCACAGTCAGGGCCAAATTAAATGCACCCTGTTTGTCCCTCCTGGCTGTACAAAGCTGGAAATGACCATCCTGGAATGGTTTGGGTTGGAAGGGGCTTTCAAGATGATTTCATTCCACCCCCTGCCATGGGCAGGGACACCTTCCACTAGCCCAGGTTGCTCCAAACCCTATCCAAGCAGCAAAATAAGGCTTCCCTGAGAGGGAAGATAAAATGCCCTTCCAATACTTTCCACTGAACTGGAGTGGACAGCAGCTCAGGTGAGACACCTTCCACTCTGTCTTGTGTTGATACCAGTGGTGGGTTATAGAGCTTCTGGGGGGCATTTGGTGCCATGTCCCCACCCATGGTGGGAGTGGATTACAGCTACAACAGCCAATTTAGGATGTCCCATCCCTGGAAGTGTCTAAGCCTGGGTTGGACAGGGCTTGGAGCAATCTGGGGTAGTGCAAGGTGTCCCTGCCCATGGCAGGGGTGGAATGAAATCATCTTGAAAGTCCCTTCCAACTCAAACCATTCTATGACTCTCTAATAAAAGAAGAATTAAAAATAGGGTTTCCTTAGAGGACACCAACACATGATGGGTTATAAATCTTACCCTTGTAAATTTTACCCTTCAAAAAGCAGGTCCAGAGAAGAAACCAGAACACAGGGAAGCCTTTGTATTACAGAAACAAACCTTGCACGTCAAAAGAGCTTTTACCACCTTCCACCCCTCTCTTCTGCAAGAACCTTTTCTCTTTCGTGGCTCACCAGTTTGACTTCATAGAATCCTTTTCTCTTTCGTGGCTCACCAGTTTGACTTCATAGAATCCTTTTCTCTTTCGTGGCTCACCAATTTGACTTCATAGAATCCTTTTCTCTTTCATGGCTCACCAGTTTGACTTCATAGAATCCTTTTCTCTTTTGTGGCTCACCAGTTTGACTTCATAGAACCCCAGAGTGGATTGGATTGGAAGGGAGCTTGAAGATCACCTCATTCCAACCCCGTGCCATGGGCAGGGACACCTCCCACTCCCCATGGCTTCCTCCCAGAAGCCCTTTTTGCAAAGAGCTGGGGAAGCTTTAGGTGACCCTGATGGGCTGCATGTTGTTAGAAATTAAGTTGAACAGCTCCTTGTGGTTATTATTTTCCCCCTCTGGTCCTTAATTGAAGTGGAAAACTGAAATTCCTGTGAGCATGTGTTGCATCTGCTCCTGAAACAACATCACGTGGTGTTCTTCATGTCTTGCAGACCCCAAAGCCTTTCCCAAAAGCTCTTTTTGGTGAAGAATTGTACAGGAACTTCTGAAAGTCTCCTCCTTGCAAAGATCCACAGGACACAGTGGTAGCAACTGGGGAAGGGATGGTGGGAAGAAAGATCTTCTGAGGTCACAGCAGGATTTAGAAGGGTATTTTTTTCCCTCCAGGCTCAAAATAGATAATTTTTATAAACTTCATGAATTTCTATAAACTGTGAAACAACTGATAGTGGGTCTTGTGTCTCTTGGATGGCCCTCAGGAGATGTGTGGCTGTGCCATGAACCTGCTGAATGGTCTTCAGTGACTTGTTTGGCATCCCTGGGCCTCTGTTTCCCCATCCATAAATTCAGGGTAATGGTGATGGTAATGATTTCCTTCCCAGCGTTTTGAGAGGCATTTACAACACAACCCAACCCACAAGGCCACTGGCAGCTGCTGGGATTCCCTCCCTTCCCCAAAGCTGTAACTGTGTGTGCTTTTAATTTCATTTGCCTGCCCCAAAATGGGGAACACAACGTGGCCTGTGCAGTGATTTGTGAGGGGGAGAAGGAGAAGGAAACAGAAGATGCCAGAGATGATATTTGGAGTTGCCCAATGGTGTTTCTGGGGTTGTTCTCTCAGGTTCCAGAGGCAGAAGTTCCTTCCAACCCTGTCTGGGAGTGGAAAAAGCACAGTCACTAACCCCTTTTGGGGTATTTTTCTCTTAAAAAAATTGGGGAGAGCCTCTGATGGGCTTTTTTCAGGGACTTTTTGAAGCAGCTGAGGTGAGGGTGTGCACACCACATCTTCACAAGGGAACCTTCTCCAGGAGCTTTGTGGAACAGCAATCCTGCACAGGTTGTGTAGAGCCAACTACTGCAACCTCCGAGTTAGGAGAGCCAAACATGGCTCAAAAGGTGACAGAAGAGGTTATGGGCTAGAGGAGTGGCTGTGATTTGAGGCTGCAGAGAGGACTTGAGACATCCATGAAGAAGGTGATTCCACTGTGAGGGCAAATGTCATTTCTGGGTGTTGCTTGTGAACTCTTTGCCAGCTCTGGTGAGTGGCTTCATGAAGAGGGAGAGAAGGTGAAGGATGGCACGAGGACAAGCAACAAAAACTCCACTTGTGGAGCTGATGTGGGTGACTTATTATCTGCAATTCCCAGTTTTGGGTTATCCCAGTTCAGACCATCTTGGGGGAAGGCTGTGAAGAAGAAGAGCCAAAAAGGTACAGAGGGTTTTATTCATCCATAATCCATGGCCTTGTTCCCATGGGCTCTGCTGGAGCACAAATTAAACCTTTTCCACTGACAAGGAAATCCTATGGAAGTCTTAAAACCAGTTAAAGACATCAGGTCTTCCTGGAACTCTGCAACACATTATGGGAATTCTGAATTGGGGTGGAAAGATCCAGCCTAGTTGGGATAACCCAGGGATAACCCACTGCTCATGAAGAGGGAGAGAAGGTGAAGGATGGCACAAGGACAAGAAACAAGAGCTCATCTGGGGGAGCTGGAATTGTGGAGCTGATGTGGGTGATTATTATGTGCAATTAGCAGGATTGGGTTAGCCCAGTTCACTCCAGCTTAGAGATGCTCTGATTTATTCACTGTGTGACCAGGAGGAGAGTCATCCAAGTTAAACTTTTGGAAAACTGTCACCAGGAGCCCTCCCTGGCATTGACTTTATTTCAGGGCTTTGAGCTAAAGCTAAGGAGGGGTTTTACCATTGGTTCAGAGTGGTTATTCCATAGGATTTTTCCTCCTTGAAGAAGTTTCCATGCTGGAACACAAACCAGAGCAGCAATGCAAGGGAGCTGCTGTTTTCTCTAATTGCTTTCACTGCTGACATTCTATTTTTCTTCAGTCAATCAACTCCTGCCTTAATTACACTTGGGAGAGCCCAGAGACACCAGTGTTTGCAGGGCTGATTCCCAGGAGCCTTTACAAACCTGCCTTGTTTTTAAATGGCCTGAATTGTGTGGCGTGTTAAAATAAATGCACTTGTCAAAGCCCTCTCTTCAGCAGCCTTGCCTTACACCTCCCCTTGACAGTGTAATAATGGCTAGAAAAACAACCTCAAGGCCACTTTTCCACCTCCAGCAGCTCCCCAGCCCTCAAAGGAGTGGCAAAAAGGGGGTGAGGGAGAGGGAAATGTTAATCCTGCCCTCTGGGATGATGCCCCAGGGCTTGGGGTCTTTGCCATCACTCACAGGGGCTGGTGAGGCTGAGGGGAAAGAATCCAAGAAGAACTGGTGGGAATATTCCATGTGGATTGTTGAGGGGAGGGTAAAATCCATGTGCTCTGTCCAGTTCTGAGGTTTGGGATGAAGGGATTGTTGGACACCTGAGGGATCCCCTGAGTGATGTGTCTGTGTGGTCTATAAAATGTGGTTTATGGCTCCCCATGAGGCAGCACTGAGCTTTCCCAGAGGGAGAGGGAGTGGATCAGGAGCTCCAAACATGGGAAAGGAGAGTCTGGAAATGGATGTTGAACAGAGCTGGAAGAGGAATCCAAACATCTCATCCTTTCTCCTCCTGCAGAGAGAGGTCCTGGAGTGTCACAATCACCCTCTCCACCTGCTGCATCCATGGCTGCCTCAACAACCAGGATGTTCCCAAGGTGGCCACCTCAGCAACAGCTTCACTCCACATGCCAGGAAATCATGGATACTCCAGGAAATCATGGATACTCCAGGAAATCATGGATACTCCAGGAACCATGGTCGTGTTTCATACTTGTAGGCAGGGCCAGCCAGAAGTCAAGCTGGATCCTGGTCACCCCAAGCATCAGTTATGCAAAGACACACAAGAAACCTCCCTTGGGCTGGTGTTACAAACTCATTTTCCCAGATTTTTGGCACTGGTTGGTTTTCCAGGTTGGTGATGCCCCTTCTCTGCCTTGTTGTTTGCTTTTGTTACCTCCATAGAAGAGAAAGGTTGGTGTCCAAATGTCTTTATGAAGCTCTCAGAACCTTCGAGCCCCACTGTGACTTGTGTCAGTGTATGCAGGGTCCACATTTTTGGGGTGGGAATCTCCACTTCCCAGGCCATGGAGGTGCTTTGTGTTGGTTGTAAGAGGGTGTGGAGCTCTCCAATGTCCTCATGCCATAAAAAATGAGAGGAGGAGGGATCAGGGTCTCCATGTGGAGGGAGGTTTAATACAGGAGGAAAAGGATGACACCCACAAAGAGCAGAGTGAGGGACAAACTTCCAGGATCTTTGGGACATTTATGGCAAATCCAGTTTTGGATTGGAATTCCTTCATGTGTAAGAGACTGCTTGGAGTGCAAGACTTGAAACAGGAGAATTAAAATGGGAGGTTGGAAAGCAACACAAGTGGCACCAGGGGAGGTTTAGGCTGAATAGGAGGAAAAAATTCTTCACCAAAAGGGTTGTCAAGGACTGACACAGGTTGTCCAGGGGAGTGGTGGAGTTCCCATCCCTGGAGAGATCTCGAAGTGTGGCTGTGGTGCTGGGAGACACAGTTCAGTGGTGGCCTTGGTTTGCAGTTGGACTCGATGATCTTACAGGTCTTTTCCATCCTGAACATTTTTCTGGTCATGAGATCACACCAAAAGAGTGAGTATCCCTTGTCTGAAAGTGATAACATGGGGGCTTTTAATTTTGATTCTTTTCTGGCGTCACCAGCGCTGCTGTTGAACATTCTGGCTCCCCAAAGGCTTCATTTCAACCTCTTTCCAGAGAGACCCAGAGCTAAGGGGACTCCTGGGGGGCTCTGGGTGACCAAATTGGGGACAGGTTTCCTGTAGCCTCTCCATCACTACCTCCCCATGGGCTTTACAGGGTGGTCCTGCCCATGGCAGGGCTTGGAACCAGAAGATCTTTATTGTCCCTTCCAACTCAAACCACCCTGGGATTCTGTGATTTACATGGGAGAACTGAGCCTTATCTTCCCAACAGGGAACAGAGGAACCACAGGAGTCATCCAAAATAAATTACCAAGCTGATAACAAAGACAGAAAAAGTCTATTTTCTCCTGCATCCCAGGAGCTGAATACTTAAATCCATGTTATTATCCAGATTTGGAGCCTTCTCTTCATGAAAGAAGCCCAAATAAATACCCCTCACCCCCCTGTGGGTGCAGCCAAAGAGTTAAACCCCTTCCCATCCCAGAGAACCAGCTTTTCCCACTGAATCCACAGCTGCCACCAGGACTTGGTGACAGCTTTATAAATCACACCTGGAGCAAATAAAAATGCCCTGTTCCAAGCCAGCCCTTATCTCCTGGTGTTTGCCTTGGGCCATTTCGTTTCCAAAGGTCAGGGGGGGAAGCAGGAGGAGAAGTCACAGGGTGGTTGTTTTGCCTTTGGCACTGGGGCAGAGGGAAGTGACTGGGGGAATGGGGGGGATGAAGAGAAGAGGGAATAAAAAATGTTAGGAAGCAAGAACACATGTTAAAAGGGGGGAAAAATAGAGATGTATTTGTACAGCCTTCAAAATGGTGCAGCTGTTGAGGAAAAATGGGAAGGACATCGAGAAACCAGGATTTCAGCCAGCTCCTGTCTTAATTTTGGGTGAATTATAGAGAATTTCTTTATGTGCAGGAAGGGAAGGTTCCCTCTTACTTGTTACATCTCATAATCTGGTTTGGACGCTCACTGTGAACCTTCTCAGGGGTCATTGTAATAAAAATGCCATATTTATTCATGGAATACTAAAATTCCAGCCTGGAAAGGAGATGGGAAGTGGGAGGGGAGCTATTGCAGAGTAGCAGCCCTTACAGCTGCTAATAAAGTCAAATATCACAAGGTCCAAACAGAGAAATCCCCTCAACATCCATGTAATTCCTCTAAAAATGTCTGTCTGGGATAAGCCACCACTTTTGGAAGGGAACCCACTGTCTTCTGGAGAAATTGTGGTTCATATCTAAAAAATACTCTAAAAAATCAGGGATTTGGTTAAACCTGAAGATGAAGAACTTTAGTTCTGTATCATTGGGTTTTATTATTTCTCCTCCTGATAAACTGCAGCATCTGCCTGTGGTTGGACAGCAGCAACAGGGCAAAATGTCACCCACCAGCTCCCTCTTCACTTGTTTGACAAGGAAACAGTGAGATTTACAGTTCTTAGCAGTGATTTGCCTAAAAAAAAAAGTATTTCATTAAAAACTAGAAATCTCTGAGTAAATCAGGGAAAATGGGGTTTGTCCTGGTGCAATCCAACAGTTCTTCTCTGAGCTTTGGATCTTAAACTCAGAGAGTACATGAGAAAGGGCCTAATACAGAATTATTTGTATTTTTTAAGATCCATCCCCTCTGTGGTGAAATTCCTTTTCAATAATCGTCACATACATTTATATGATTTCATATATATTGATATGATTCCATATATTTAATGAGAAAACACAATTTACTGAAGATTCCCTGACAAATCCTGGTGGTGAAACCACCAAGCCCAAGCAAAGCTGTTCGAATTTACGTCAAACTGGGCACCCCAAAATGAATCACCTGAGAAAAGCGAAGCCAGTTCTTACTCGAAGCACTTTGAAAATATGTAAGAATTCAACCACAAGTCCTGTCTGAGGCAGGGGAAGTATTTTTATCCCCCTTTTATGGCTGGATAAACCCTGACAGGGAGGGCTTTGGTGTCCCAGTCAGCTGGGGAATGGAAGGGCTGGACCTGCACTTGTTTTTTGGACACAATTGCTCCAGAGTTTCTCTCCCTAACAATCCCATAACTCCTTTTCCCTGAGCTCCAGCCCAAAGCAGATGCAGGGAACGGGAAGGGAGCCTGTGGGTGAAAGAGCCAAGGTGAGGGCAAAGAGGAACACAAGGACAAGCTGGCACAGGAGCAGCTGGATAACAGGATTAAGGAGTCGGCTGGCTTGTAGGAACAGGAAGCTCTGTGTCCTTCTGGAGCCACTGGAATTAGTTCAAAGGGCCCTGCATGGGATGGAAAAGCCCCAGCTTGGAGGGGAATGGGCAGGTGTGACCCAGCAGAGCTCGGAGCAGGATGGAGCAGCAGGTGGGGCCAAGACTCCACGGAGCAGGAATTCCATCCCCTGCCTCTTCTGGTGCCTTCTTGGGTGACCCGAGCGAGCAGCTGGCAACAGGAATCTCCTGCTACCTGTCCCAGGTCCAAACTGGGCAGGACTCGAAGGAGTCAAAGGGCACTGGAGGTGCCAAAAGCCAGGAGAAGTTGGTGGAGGTCTGGCAGATAGGACTGCCAGGAGCCCATCCCTCTGGAGCAGGAGCTGGAGGTCACACGGACACTCCACGGCTCCCCAAACTCTGCTTGGTGCATTTGGCACCTGGACCTTCCCCTCCCCTGCCTGAAGACCACACAGGTCAATTTGGCAACCATGTGGCCAATGGCACTTGGGATGTCCTGGCTCCCACCTGCTGATCCACCTGGATCTGTTCCCCTTTCCATCAAATCTGCGTCAACATGTGGAAATTGTCCCACATCAGGTCCCTCTATCCATACAACTGAATTAAACCTCCAACCAGCACAGCCAGAGTATCCCAAAAAGTGGTCCAGGCCACCCTAAGGGTCACCCTGAACCCCTAAATTTGGTCTACATTGACTTCTGACTGGCAGCTCTGTGGGGGAAGAAGCAACACAGGGGGACCCACACTCAGCAGCCTGAATTTGCAGGTTAAATGGCAAAATTGGGGAGTTGAATCCCACATTTGCACACGTCAGTGCTCCATTCCCAAACTTTGGGAAGGGCTTGGGGTAAATCCAGCAAAAATCAGAGGTGATTTCCTTCCTCCATTCGGCTCCTGAGCAGCTTCAGGTGCTCCAGAATTCACCTCAGGAAGGTGGATTATCTCAGGCAACAAACTCAGCAGAGCGAGATCTTGGAAAGGGATTGAAGATGGCATGACTGGATTCCCTGGAATTCCACCAGTGGCAGTCCCACATCTTTCTGGAGCCGTGGCAAGGTGTGCCCAGCTCCTTCCATGACTGAACACGTGCAGAACACCTTCTGTTCCTCACTTTCTTAGCAGCAGCTGGGCTTGGATTTTGTGGCCTTGGAGCTGCGAGTCTTTTATTGAAGGCTGTGTTTTTATATTGTATTTTTTGTGCCACTTTTCCAGCAGAACTGGCAGAGAGTTTGCTTTTTGATTTATATATATAATTATATATATACTTATATGTTTATATCAAACAGGGAATATCTTCTGTATGGATATTTCCATGAGTGAAAGGGGGAAATCTGAACTAATTTTTGTGGCTTTTTGGAGCTCAAGCATTAAAGGTTTTTGCTCTAACTAATGCTTTAGCACCTAATTAAAACCAACACCCCAGCAGCTTGGCTTGGTTATGAAATAAAATCCCTTCCTTAGTTTTCAGCCTAAGAGTTGTTTTTAGGGCAGTTCTGTTTTGCCAGCAAGAAGAAAACAATTCAGTGGGGGTTTCACTTCCCAGGAGCAAATCCAATCATGGAAAAGAGGGTTCCAACCCCAGCAGGATGGGACCAGTTTCTAACAATGAGGTTTGATGTGGTTGCTGGTTCCTGGGGACGGGATCCAGTTGGGATCTGCATGTCCGTGTGGTGACACCACCTTGGGAAAGTCACCAAAGCAGCACAGAGATAACTAAAGGGAAAAAAATATCCAAAATTAGGGACTTGGAATTCCAGGCTGAGTCTCAGTCGAAACTCCAAGATCACAGGTCATATTTAAGCCAAAGTGAGGTTCTTGTGATTAGGGAATCTGGTATGGAGGGAAGTGGGTGCTTGGAAATCCCTTCCACAACCCAAAGGATAATCAAGATGCCCCTGGATCCCTGGAAGTGTCCAAGGCCAGGTTGGACAGGGCTTGGAGCAACCTGGGCTGGTGGGAGGTGTCAAGGTTGGAACTGGGTGATCCTTAAAGTGCCTTCCAACCCAAACCATTCCAGGAATCTGTGATTCCATGATCCTGCCTGGAAAAAGCATGTGATGGTTTAAGTTCTCTTCTCCAACACTATTTTCATCTTTATCTTTATATATTTATATTTATTTCTATATCCAAGGCAGACCTACTTTCCCATAACATCCAAAATGCCAATTCAATTGGAACTTCAGTTTTCCTGAGCTATAACTCACATGGGCATCATTTCACTTCTGATCCATGGTTTTCATCCTCTACTCCCCTATATTCCTTTCCCAAATGAGCCTGCAAATCCCACACGTGGCTCCAGGCCCCCTCCTGCCCCAATGATGTCAGTTTGCTGCTATGGACACAGTGACATCACGGGAATGTCCAGCAGATGGAAGATCAGGGGGATCAGCCCCTTCCTTCAAAGCCAGATCCTGTTTGATTTTCCATGCCTGCTCTGAGCTGAACAGAAATTGTGCAGCATAGAAGAAACATCCTGCTTTGGAGAGAGAGGGATGCTCCTGCCAAGTCTGGAGGAGCCACCTCTGAACCTTCCTCTCCCTCCATGTCCACAGGGAGATGGTTCACAAAACCACCCAAAGGAGATTTCAAACACCATAACCCACAATTCACCCAAGCACAGCAGCAAAACCAGAAACTTCCTCCCACATTTATGCATTTAAATTGTGTTCAAATCTCTGGTAACAAAGGCTCCAGGTCTTCTCCAAAGTGACATATCCATCCAACATGAAGTTCTCCCAAAGACAATGTCCATTGTGCTGCTTGAAAATCTCCACAAGAACTTGTCCACCCTGGGCTACCTCTGCTGTCAGCTGAGCTAAACAGCTAACAGAGTGAGATTCCCTGGATGTGTGGGTCAGGATAACACAAGATTCCCTGGATGTGTGGCTCAGGATAACACAAGATTCCCTGGATGTGTGGGTCAGGATAACACAAGATTCCCTGGATATCTGGCTCAGGATAACACAAGATTCCCTGGATATCTGGCTCAGGATACCACACCGTCTCCTTGACTCCTCCACTGCTTCTGTACCTTCAGCAGTGCAAAGAAATCCTGTCCCAGATGTTTTCTCCCTTCCCTGGAAGAATTATCATGTGTGTACGTGGTCTTTGCTGAGGATTTTTATGTATTTAAGGTGTTTCTTTGATTTTCCCTCCACCTTTTTGCTTCCAGAATAGAGGTCTTCTCCTTCCTTCTGTCTTTGATCATGTCATTTTATGGATCTCTGAGCAGTTTTGCTACACCCCATTCCCAACTGATCTCAAAACTGCTAGAAATAGAAATAATGATAAAAACCACCTAAAAAATGTGGTTAGAAGAGATGGAATGACAAGGCCACATAATCATGAATTCCATAGGCTTGGCCTAAATCTTGCCTGCTGGGCTCCTCCACATGGTCCACCCTTCCCACAAGGAAGACTTTGCAACCTGTTTAACCCTTGCCTTTCCCCCAGAAGCTGCCAAAGGCATGGGGAACATCTCCAAGCGAGCAGTGCTTTGGATATTACAGGCATCCACCTGGGAAGCACCACCAGCTCGTCCTTATGGAATCCATCCCTCCATCCCAGAGATCTGGAGCCGACCTCCTGACGCCGCTGGCCTTTCCCACCTCGGAACCAGCGACCCAGAAGAGCGGATGGGACTTAAATCCCAGTTGCTAAATCCTGGCTTTGGGTGGGTTTTGCCTGATCCGCCCCGTTGGGATCCCTAATTGAAGGCACTGCTGCCCATGTAGCAGCAGGGCAGTAATTCCTGGGGCTCTGGGCTCTGCTGCTGCCTCTGCTGAGCAAAGAGGATTAGAGCTGTTCCCCCCAAAGCAGCAGTGCAAATGAAATGTTTATTCTTTCATGGAGGGAAAATGTCAGCTGCTTCAAATTACCTGTGAAAGATCTCCAGTGATTGGGAGGCATGGAAGATAAAATGATGTCTGGGTGGGAATGTTCTGTAATTTGGATTTTTTTTTTCCACCTTTTTCTGGACTGAGATCAACCTGTTAACTGAATATATTAGTGCTATTCTGGTTTTGTTCTTTTTTTTCTTCTTCTTCTGCCTCCTCTTTTTCATTTGTTACGAGGAGCTCTAGTCAGAACTGATCATTTTACTCTTATAGCCTGTAAAATTCCAGGCTTGAAAGGATCCTGTCAAGTCAAATTTGACTCCAAATTAACTTTTGGGCTGGGAGTCAAGAGACATGAACTCCAATCGCAGTGACCTGCTGTGTGACCTCCTTCACCTCCTTGGACCTCGCAGGGCTTGTAGAGAAAAGGGAGATACAAAGCTTGCTTTTTTATCTCCTGTGATGGTCTCACTTCCAGAAACCGCAGGGCAGCTTTTCCCCCTTCCAAAAAGAACGGAAAGAACGGGAAATAAAAAGGTTATTTGGGTGTCAAAGAAAGTGTGGAGTCATTTGGAGCTCTCCAGGGCCAAAGCTGTCCCTGCTGCAGCTCTGCTGACGCCAAACGGGGCTGAACGTGGTCCAATGTGTACATTCCTCTTCCTGAGGGACGTCAGCAGGGAAAGGCAACCACTCGGAAAATCCAGCCCCAGGAAAATCAATCTCTGGTGCTCCACCTGCCCAGACAAGTTCACTCCCAGCCTTATCAGCTCTGACCTCACCCAGCCCTGCAAGGCTCTGGGAAGGAAGGAGCTTCCTGGACAAAGCCTGGCTGGTTTTTCTGTACCATCCTGTCTCCTTCTTAAGGGTTATTCCGGTAGGGACACATGGAGAATATCTTATTGCATTTTGGGAAGTGGCTACATCCCTGTTGGGATTCATCCTCTCAGGAGATGCAGGTTGGAAGTATTTAAAAGATGTGTAGATGTGGGTTTAGGGGTGGATTTGGCAGGGCTGGGTTAGAGGTTGCTCTTGGTGATCTTTGAGGGCTTTTCTGACCTAAATGGTGGTGTGATTCCATGACCATGTGATGGTGGGATCTCTTAGAGCATCTCCCTTGTGCTCAGGGCTCTACCAAAGCAAGCACCCTTCCCCTTCTCCTCCCAAAAATTCAGCCTTTCTCCATCTCTGTAAATCCCCCTGCGTGCAACAAGACCAATTTCTAAAATAAAGCAACATCTGAGAGTGGAGTGTGGAGCAGGAGAGAGGCCACGACCCTCCCTGAGGTCGGTCTGCAGGTGTGGGAACCAAGAGAACATCTGATCCAAGCTTGGCTGAGATGGCCATGAAGGAACAAATCCATGGCCATGAAGGAACAAATCCCTGCCCATGGAAACACCCACCTGAAGATCAGGGAAACTTGGCACAAACCAGTGTTCACCTCACACTGCAATTTGGCTTTCCAAGACACCTTTAGCTGGCCAGGGATGGTCTCTCTGGTGGGGGGATGGTCAAAGGAACAAGGTAGGAAAGGGTCTCAAGTTAGTGCCATTCAGGTGATTATGGAATTGTAAAATCATGGAATGGTTTGGGTGGGAAGGGACCTTAAAGCCCATCCAGTGCCACCCCTGCCATGGGCAGGGACACCTCCCATAGCCCAGGTTGCTGCAAGCCCCGTCCAACCTGGCCTTGAGCTGGACTTTAGAGAAGGGTCTGGAGTGCCAGGACAAGGAGGAATGGCTTCCCACTGAGAGATGGGAAATTGGGAAGGAATTCCTGGCTGAAAGGGTGGGAAGGCCTTGGCACAGGTTGGGCAGAGAAGCTGTAGTTATCCCATCCCTGGAAGTGTCCAAGGCCAGGCTGGAAGGGGCTTGGAGCAACCTGGGCTTGTGGAAGGTGTCTCTGCCCTTGAGTGGTGAATTTAGAATGGGATTTAAAGTTCCTTCCCACCCAAACCTTTCTCTGCTTCCATGACTGTGCCCCCCAACACCTTCCCCCGCTTCACACGGGAATCTGAGCACACCAGATCTCCTAGGATGGTGCCAACCCTTCTCCCCCAGGACAGCCCCGGGACCTCCCAGCCCCTCCCCGGGGCCTCCTACCTGGTACAGCGACAGGTAAAGCACCCGGAGCAGGGCGAAGACCAGGCAATCCCGCATGGACTCGAAGAGCAGGGCCCCGAAGGACGCCAGGATCCCCACGAGGCACAGCAGCTCCATGCCCTGCTCCGTGTCCAGCCCCAGCCGGGGGCTGAGCCACAGCAGGGTGGGCAAGTCCCGGAGCTGCTCCCACAGCCCCTTCCCGCTGAGCCGCAGCACTTTGCGGGCCGGCAGGATCCCCTCCCTTCCGTACAGGCCTGCAATGGGAACGGGAATCACGCATTCCCAGGAAAACTGGGGCAGCACAGCTGGGAGCACCCCCCCCCCCAGACAGCACTTCGGCTCCATCTCTGGGGCAGCCCCCACGTCGTCGAGGTGCCGGCTGGGGGGCTCCGGGTTGTCCCCCCACCCCATCCCAGCTGGAACTGGGAGCCGGTGGGAAGAGCCCAGGTGCAGCCCGGGAGCTGCCACATCCAGCCTGGCCACGTGGGCAGAGATGGAGCCGCTGTCCGCTGGGGGCAGGGGGAGTTGGAGGGCTCAGGATGGAGCTGTGGGGCTATGGGAGCAGTTTGGGGGCTCAAGGGGATGTTGGGGGGGTC
>JAWWEE010000284.1:0-14805 GCA_035221455.1 Xenops minutus | reverse complement strand
ATCCCTGGAAGTGCCCAAGGCCAGGTTGGATGGGGCTTGGAGCAACCTGGGCTAGTGGAAGGTGTCCCTGCCCATGGCACGGGGGTGGAACTGGATGAGCTTTAAGGTCCTTCCCAACCCAAACCATCCTGGGATTCCACAATTCTGCTTCCTGCAAACCACAGGTTTGGATCTCACTGCAAACCCACCCCAGGCTCCAATAAACACCCTAACAAAGCCTCACCCCAACCCTCAAAGCCTTGTTCCCTGCAAAAGAGCCTCTATTCCAAATAAATACCAATTCCTGCTTTTCCTTCCCTCTGGAATGGACCCCTGGACACACATGGACACTCAGAGAGGGGACAACCCTTGGGATCATTGTTTTCCCCACCACTTCTGAGCTTTTCCAGGAAGGCAGGAATCCAGCACTGGCTCTGGGATGTGGCTGCTGCCCAATTCCCACTGTTGGGAAGCCTCACTGCAGGGCCACTATTTCCCAATTTCCAGTGGAATTGCTGTTTACAATCCCTGTGGAACAGCCAAACTCTGGGCTGTCTTTGTACTGCTTTAAAGCATCAGCCACCCACCCAAGTTATTCTTCTGGGGGTTCCTCCTCCTCTGGGTTGGTTTCTGCCCTTTCCTGGGGGGAGGTTCTAAGAAGATGAAAGGCAAAAATCCCCCAAATTTTCAAAACTATAAACACTGTTATCTGTTCCTCACATACCTTCCCTCGCTCTACAGGGGAGAAGGAATCATGTTGTTTATTTGCTGTTCCAGCCTTAATTAAGGGAAGGTTTTGGACCCACAGCTTAGAGGAGATGAAGATAAACAACTGCTTTGGAAGTCAAAATGAAACCCAGCGAGAAAATCCTCCAGAGCTGTTCCCTGTTCTCAGGAGGAACAAGGAAAGAACCCAAATGTTCCTTTACATGCCACAAACACAACTTTCTCAAAGCCTTTCCGAGAGTCTTGGGGCAAAAAGCAAACACAAAAATCCAGCAAAGCTGATCTAAAGTCACCCCTCCAATATTTCAGTTTAGGATTGCTAACACCAGTTTTAATGGATTTTTCTGGAGGGCAGAGTTGCTTTAGTTGCTTTTTTAATGTGATTTTTCAGGGTGCAGAACAACAACCCCAGTGCCTTGCCCATCTTTTTTTTTCCTGCCTCCTAAATAACTCAGAATTATTTCTGTTACACAAAAGTTGTACTTATGAGCTTGTTCAGATTAGGATTGCAAGCATCTCCTGTGAGAAATATTTTATTCCACTGGTATATATTTATTATTTACATTTTTATATTTATAAATAATGCATTTATTCCATTATTTTTCTAGCAGCAGGAACGAAATCACAGAAATCTTGGGATCATTTTGGTTGGAAAAGCCCTGTGGGATCATGGACTGCCTCCACTGAACCACAGCCCCAAGTGCTTGGACAGTCTCATTTGGCAAATTGTTTTAGCCAAGAAAGAAGAAACATGGAAAGGTTTTGGCATAACATTCTGGGCAGACATTATTTTTATTTTTGTCCCCATTTAGGAGCAGTTTTTGTTGAAATTCTAGGCTTTTTTAACACCTGAAAAAGGTATTAAAATGGAATTATTCTCTTCTTGAAAAGTCATGCATCATTCAAGCTTTGGAATTATTTGGACAGTGACAGATAAATGTGACTGTGAGTCACTTGCATTTAAAACCAACGGGAATTAAAATCTGAATGCCATGCATTTCTCCAAAGCCCGAGTGACTCTTATCCCATACAATTCAGTTTATAAATCACAGCCCACTGCTATTAAAATAGGGATGGACGAGGAGTAAATGCACAAAATTCAACTTTCAGTGCCTTGCTGGTGTTTGGGGTGGAAAGCCAGCAATGCCAAAACCCCCCCAAGCCAAGAAAGGAATCTCCTCCCTCACGACTCACACAACATTTTGGTCCTCCTGCACCAGCTGGGGAACTCAGTAATAAATAACATTTTCCAGCATAACACCGAGTGGGGGCTTTTTAAAGTGGGAGGTTTCTGCAGAAACTCCAGTGAGTTCATTTCTATGCTAAACATCCTGCGTGGAGTGAAATCAAAGGAGTCTGGGAGGGTGAAGCAGAGAGGAAATGAAACACTGACACAGATAACACTCTCCAGAGCAATTCCAAGGCTGGGAAAACACAGGTGAAGCTGCTCATGGGGAAGAGTCCACCTGCAGGGACTGCCAGATGGATCTTTCCCAAGCTCAGGCACATAAAACATTAAAAAAGATCTCTAAAAAGAGAAAGCAGCTGGTGGGGAAGGAGATGGAGAATAGATTAGAGTACTATTGGATCTGTGGGGTTTAAGTGGAAGGAGATGGGGAATAGTTGGGAGCACTATGGGATTTGTGGGGTTTAAGGAGTGGAAGGAGATGGGGAATAGTTGGGAGCACTATGGGATTTATAGGGTTTAAGGAGTTTAAGGATCACAGGCAGGACATGGCTCTGAAACCAGAAGCTAAGCCAGCCCTGCCATGAATATTCCAAAGGTAAGGAGAAGGGGAAAACAGCCCTCCCTGCTCCAGGAAAATGGCCGTTTGCTTCTGAGCTCATCACACCGAGCAAACATCACCGTGATGAGTCTTAACCAAACCTAATCTGCTACAAACACTCTCCTGAGAGCTGCAGATACTTCACTGATGAGACCAAATATAATTAAGTGGAAAAAGGATTAATGGCCATGGAAGCCCCAAGACCTTTCCTGAGCACAGACCTGAGAGCACAAGGGAACTCCCTCCACTATGGAGAGAGGGAAGGATTCTGCAGAGTCTCAGCCTGTGTTTGCCCTTATTTCTGCACCACACATCAGTGCAGACAGGACATTCTTGTCCCAAGCAGTTGGGAGATGAAGGGATCTGGGTGGTGGAGAAATGGAAGGTTCAATTCCTTCCTTACTGTTGTCACAAAAATCAAAGCTTAACATACAGCTCAGCTCCTTGATTAGATGGGGGAGGGCAAAGGAGCTGCAAGAACAGCTGATTTCCCCAAATTATCCATTTTCAAATTCAATTTCGGTATCCATTTCAATTTTTTTCACTGACCTGCTTTCCAAGTGATGCCTGAATTGTGTCACCTTCAACCTGAAGGAACACCTTCTGCTCTCAGTGCTCACCTGTCTCAGAGCCCAGCCCTGACACAGAAACAGTTCAGGGCTCTCTGGACGAGGATGGACTTTCCCTGGATCTAAACTCCACTAATTCCAACCAATTTTCCTGCTCAGACAGAGCCAGAGGTATTATCAGCCACAGCCTCATAAGATCTCCTTTAAAAACAAGCAAGCAAGACAATAAAATAACCTCCAGCATTGCCCAAACTACCTGTTTGGAAGAGGAAAATGTGTGTTGTGGTTATCAGTTCCAGTCACACCAGCCATGGATCAACTGCACAGCAACACTCTGGGGGAAAGCCTGATGTTCCCCAAACTCTGATCAAGGAGTTTGATTCCTGAAAACATCACAAGGGAAAATATCTCCTATCCCAAGGAGAGAAAGAGCAGGAATAACCCCACTGAGCTGTGGATGTGCCAATCTAAGGTTTTATGTCCAGGCACTGCACTTGGAAGGCAAAAACTTGGATTTCTCCTGATCCACTCTGACTCTGGTTCCTTGCTGTGCTTTCAAATTCCACCCACACAAGTCCAAATTAAACCTGCACATTTACACCAGTAAATCCATGAGTTATGGGTATGATACAGCTCCTCAGTTCCTCCCAGGGGGTGCATTTCAGTGGAGTCAGGGCCTCCAAGAAGGGGAAAATGGGATGAGCCCATCCATGCTCTCTGCAGGTCTTGGCTCAGCATCTCCTGCCCTCTGAGCCTGCTATGTCCTCTGGCACCACAGAAATCTGCCAAGGATATCACATTCCCCAGGGAGAAACAACTGGAAGTGTCTGGTGAATTGAAAAATTGAGGAAAGAAAAGGAGGAAGGGAGTGGATTTGCAAAGGGGAAAACACCAAGGAGTGGGGCAAGAAGCTAAAGTGGGACAGAACAGGCAGGTTACTCCAGGCATAGGGGTTTCCATAAAAAGAATAAGCATTTAAAGAGAAGAACACAAAAAAAACCCAAGAGGGAGATGGGAGAACACCTCTGGAATGAACAGCAAATATCCACGTTTGCCCAGCACTAAAGGAACACACAAATCCTATAAAAATCAAGGAGTGGCTCTGGCCAAGAGCAGCAGTACCCACTGAATTCTGAGCATGGCTAAGGGTGAATGGGAGAGGGAAAGCAGGGACTGAACAGTGTCACAGGGTGAGTTCCCCTGGTTGGAGGAGAACACCTTCCAAAATGGGACCCAAGAGACACTTCTGGCCTTTCTGGCTTTAAAGCTGCAGTAGAAAACCTGTGTGAGCAGAGAGAGGGCTCAGCAGAAATCCCCCAGTCACCGAACCCCAGACTGGGCTGCTTGGCTGATTCCTGATTCCTGCTGCAAAGCTGTGTCAAATATCAGGGAGGCAAGGAATGGTTTAGCACTGGAAAAGCTGGAAAATACAGCATTTGTCTGTGTTGGCTAAAACACAGCTCTGGGAGAAAATGATTCATGTTTCTATATGTAAAACTACCACTTCTTGGCACTGCCCTTCTACCCTCAGTCATTTCAGGTTCCAGATTGATTTAATTTGGACCTTTTATAGGATTTTGATGTGAGAGCCTTTTCCTGGGCAACTTCTTATCCTGATTTTATTCCTTGCTGCTGCTTTTATCTTTCATTCTCGTGCTCTCTGCCCTTGCACATTTAATGATTAGCCATGTATGCATATTTACATACACAATCAAATATTTTAGAGCCTGTTGGAAAAAGTCTACTCAAAATAGGTCTGTAAACCACTTTCTGTTGGGTTTAGGTTTTCAGACACTTTCTGTTGAGCGTATTTAAAAAGGGAGCTTAGTATTTCTCCCTCCAGGAGGAGGAATAATTTCCCCCTGCATTTTCTGCCCTCTTCAACTGTAAATCACATTCCTAATTACCTCAGGTACTCTGAGGTATGAGAAGCACTTAACTGCAACAATTAGGTTTGCTCTGCAGTTTTAATTAAGCAACTCACTCATCCAGAAAGCAACAGATGAGTTGCTGTGCCTGAAGTGAGAGTGTTTGAATCACTGGCCACAAAAACAGTTCACTTTTACTAACCCAGCCCTGGCAGCCAAGGAGGGAGTTGATTTATCTATTCCTGAGCATCTCTTAACCCACCACAGGTCTCATAAATCTCTTTTAACTTTTCCACAACACCTCACAGTGAGGCAGAAAGAGATGTAAGGGTTATTTCAGATGTTTTGCCATCAACATTCCGAATTATTCTATCAAAAGCCACTACCGCAGAACGCACACCAGAAGCCAAAAAGCAGCAAGACAGAGACATGATCATCATTTTCTGGGATTAATTCCTTCAATCAGAAGGAAACTTGGTGACTTGAGGTTGTTTTTCCTCTTATTTTTTATGGATTCTTGCCCTATCACTCTTCATCAGGAGGTGTTTTCAACATCCCCCACTCTGATCTGGAACCTGTCACGACGTCGACTCAGTGATTTGACAAGCGTGAAAACGATGGCAAAAAAAGATGACATCTTAGAATTCCCTGCTTTCTGATGCTAAAATTCACCTTTGCACCACCAGAACTGGAGAGCTGGAACACGAATGCATCCCAGAGAATTGCCCCCCCTCACCTCAGCCTTGCGAATGCTCTCTCTGGCTTCATCCATCTTCTGCTCCAGCTCTGCTCGGCTCTGCTCCGACATCACCGGCCCGTGGCATTCCAGCTCCTCCAGGGTCTGCCAGGAACAGGGAAACACATCACACCTGGAGTCAGTGCCAGCAAGGCATTCCCAGGATAAAGAATCCTGACAGCTACTGGGCTTGGACAGCAATGGTCCAGCCCTGGGAAAAAAAAAAGATGATGACCAAGGCAAAACATCACTTGGGAGCACAGAATTTCACATGGGAATTCCACTGAGGGAAAGGCTTCCAGATCTGCACCAAAACATGACACTGGGGTATGAGCCAACTCCTCTGAATGTTGGGAATTCTGTATTTGAAAGGGGTATTCTGTGTTTGAAAGGTTGCTCCATGTTTATGTCAGGAATGCAGAATCCCAGAATTGTTTGGGTTGGGAGGGACCTTAAAACTTATCCTGTTCCAACTCCCTGCCATGGGCAGGGACACCTCCCACTAGCCCAGGATGCTCCAACCTGGCCTTGGACACTTCCAGGGATCCAGGGGCAGCCACAGCTTCTCTGCCCAACCTGTGCCAGGGCCTGCCCACCCTCTGGGTTATCTGTGTTTAATCTTCCCCAGCTGCACCAAAGTTCTGGGTTTCTCACAGCTTCTGCTCTGCTCCTCATGCTCCCTTTAGTCACGTTCTTTGCTTCACTGTTAGCAGTGGGCAGAGAAGGTCTGATGAAGGGGTGACCACAGAGGGCTTCAGAGCACTCTGTTTTATTTAGCTTAGTCTGATTTAGTTTAATACAAGTGGGTGGCCAAAGAGGCACTGAGTTGTTTTGAAGCTTGGACATACCTCATGGTTTATTTGCCCGAGTCTGGTCTCTCTTTTCACCATAAATTATGTCAGATAAATTGGAAGGTTTGGACACTTGCCTGAGGTCCCTGGCCATGCCCTAGGAATGGCTGGAATGCACAGGGCTACAGGATAAAAGGATCTCTGGAGGTGTCTAGCCCACCCTCCCCTTGCTGAAACCAGGATCAACAAGAGCAGGATGGGCACTGTTCAGGTTTGGAATAGCTCCAAGGATGGAAAGCCCACAACCTCTCTGGGCAGCCTTCTGCAGGCTTTCACCACTTTATTCTTATGTTTTAGTGGAATCTCCCAGCTTTTGGATTGATCCTATTGCCTCTTGTCCTGTCCATGGGCACCCCCAAGAAGAACCTGGCTCCATTTTCCTTCCTCCCCCCACATCAGGTATTTACAGACAGTGATAAATCCCCCAGAGCTTTCTCTTACTGAGGCTGAACAACCCCAACATTTTCAGCAGAGGGTTAATCTAACCTGACATGTAAATATTAAACTTCAAATCCCAACCAGCTCACCCAGGACTCCTTTTACAGGAGAGGAACAACCAGTGGCGCTTCAGCTCCTTTATCCTGCACATCTCAGGTGTGATTCAATTCCTATAAAAAGCTGCCAAATACCATCTGAGATGGTATCTGACACGTTTATGTGGGACTGGCAGATGTCACATGGGGTTTACAAGGGACCAACATCCTTCTGAACACACAGCTGGAGGCCAGCAGGAATATCTTGGCGATCCAACACGGATTTAGGAGAACAGAGCCTGCCCTAGGACCAAGGGTCAGGAGGTTTGTGTCGAGGGAGGGGACAGCAGGGTGTGCCCAGCTGGATTCCATGTGTAAAGCTTAGCTGTGGGTGGCCAAGGGCTCTCCAAGGTGCTGTCAGGATCCCTGGGTTACTGGGGAGAACAGGAGCTGCCCCATCAAACCCTCACCTCATCCACCACTTCTCATCCTGCCAGGGATGGGCTGAACTCCAACCCTCCCAGCCCCTGCAGGGCTCTCTGGGGAGCTTTGCAGGCAGCTAAAAATTGGACCAGCCTGGAAACTGCCTTAAATTAATGCCAGGGGCTCCAGCAGCCCATGCAAGTTTTAGGCATGGGTGTGTAAATCCACACTTCAACGCTGCAGAGCTGAGCTCAAGCATAAGGGCTCCTGGGCTCACCAAAATTTCTATGCCATTAGCAAAGAGAACTGTTTTCACTGTGCAAAGTGGATATTAAAGGTCTCAGGCTGCTGCTCCTTTCCCTTCTCCTTGCTCTGGAGCAGCAGGGGAGAGCTGGGACAGGGGTTTTTTTTGACCAAGGGAAATGTGGTGCTTGTTTTCCTTCTGTGTTCCCAACAAGCAGGGAGCAAATACCCAGGGCAGGCACGACCCTACAGAGAAAAGCTGCTCCTTCCCTTCCTGTCAAACACAGGCACTCGTAATTCAAAGCCCTGATGAAAAGGCAACTAGAGCTGTGAAACTGGGTGTTAGGAAGAAAGCAAATTTAACCCTGTTGGTGGGTGGTGGAGCAGACCTCTCTGCGTGAGCAAGGATGATGCAAAGCACCAGAAATATTTTTAATGAATAAACAAGGTAAGATTTCTCTTGCTGGAGATTTAGAGAGGTTGGAAGAAAAGCAGGAGCCATCACTGAGGTATCACAGAATTATTAAGGTGATCCTGCTGGCACGGGAGGGTGGTGGAGCAGGACATTCCATTGTCCCTATGGAAAGGAGCTGGGCTCTTGAGGAGGGATGATTTCCCTCCTGGTAAGCCTGGGATGAGGCTTAGCTGTAGCAAAACAAGCTCCCTCCTCGTGTTTCACCCTTTAAGGGACAAAACATCCTTGACAAGTCACATATCCTGAATTTAACTTGCATTGCCAGTGCCTTTCAGCTGTGGCAGAACCTGCCAGCATCTTTTCACTGTGCCACTCTGTGCCAAGAGATATTTTGCTTTAAAATCCAGGGAAATGTCTAAGCCTGGGTGATTTCTGGAGGGGAGATGCTCTAATGAGCTGCTGTGCATGGTGAGGAGGAAGATGGTGTTTTGTTACATCCCAAAGGAACAAATCTGAGCTGCCCATGAGCCAGGCACGGCTGTCCTTGGGCTTTCCAGAGGGTGGGTTTTGTTTGGGAATGCCAAGGAGCACCCCAAATGTCTGGAGAGCTGGTGAATGGCCCAGCACGAGCTGACACTCAAAACAGGATGGCAAATATCCAGTTTTCTGGACAAATATCCACCTTTCTGGACAAACACCCACCTTTCCAGGCAAGGTGTGTGGTTGTGTTGGGTTAGAGAGAGTTAATAGTCTGGAATGCTTGGACAAGCAACAGCTTTGGGGTTTTAGTAGGGAAATGTGGCACTCCTGAGCTAGTCTTAACTTCTATTCCTAAAATATACCTTCTGACACTGTTCTGTGGTGAGAAAGGGCCAAGACAAATAATTTCTGGCTTTGTATTTCTCCATGATCCAGGGGCTGTCCCACCTGGAGACAAATCTCAGTGACTCTCCTTGATTAGGGTTTCATTGCTGACCCAGACAGGCTCTGTGGTGTGAAACTTCCACTTCAGTTTCTCATTAAAGTATTATTTTAGAGCATTAAATACCTCCTGGGACCGAAAATCCTGAACCCAAGTGCAGGATTTACTGATACAGTGCATGCTGGAGGTCACATAAAGCACGAAGCAACACTGCTGTCTTTGGGAAAAGGTCAGAAAAATTGTATTTTGAGTGGATTTTGAGTTGGACTTTTAGAGACTGGCCAGAAGCAATGGAAAGGGAAGGAATATTTTGGGGAAAAAAGGTCAAGTAGGTCAAGCTTAGATGCCTTGCTCATGAGCAGGGAGGTGAGGACAGATAAGGTCACTCCTTGTGATCAGGGTGAAGACCTAGAGGAAACTGGACCTGAGGGTTGGTGGCTTTGCCTTGGTGTAAGGGAGAGGCAGAATTGAAATTGCTCTGTGCCATTGAATGTCTGTGCAAACCCATTTGGAAGGGCCTGGCTGTGCTCAGCAGTCCCAGAGCACCAGTGTGAGCAGGTACACCCTGCCATGGAGCAGGGAGCAAGAAAGCAGGACCTGAGTTACATCCTCCTCCTGCTCCACTCTTATCATTTTGCCCTTCTGGGTCTTTGTTTCCTATGGCAAAATGGAAATGATAATTTCTTTTAGTGTCTGAACTGTGTCCCTGAGAAAGTCTCCTCTGAGGCAGGATTAGGTGGGGCTGTTTTGGCAGAGGGACACGCACAGGGGCTGGTCCCCAGAGTAAATCCAGGGGACAGAGCTGCACACAAAGTCCCCCACGTGTCTCCATGGGAATCTGCTCCCAGAGCATCTGTTAATGCGGAATTCCTTGCGATCCAAATGCTGTTTCCTCGCTTGCCATTAGGTGGTGATGGAGGAAGCAGGACAGGCACAGCCTGCAGAGTTTCAAACCAGAAAATTCCTTAAACTTCTCACGAAGGAAATATTCCTTCCTTGCCTGCTCGAAGAAACAATAACTGGGGAGGGGAGGGCGATGCCACATGTGTGGGAAGGAGGGATTGCTGGGGAAGGGGGAGCAGCCCAGCAAACCCAGCCACTGCTCCTGGGGAGGGCAGGGAGCACCCAAGGAGGGGGACCCAAACCTCAGGTTTTTGGCAGGGGAATTACAGCAGGAGGAGGAGGATGAAGCTCTGCAGATTTTCTCCCTGGTGCTGCTGCCACAGGCAGGGAAGGAAGGTGGGAAAGGGTGGGATGGAGTGAGATGAACGGAGGTGTGTGAGCCAGGCAGGGTCATGGTGGCTTGATCTTGGTGGGAACAAACCCTTCCTCCTCACTTGAGCTCTCTTAAGGGTTGGTGTGTGAAAATTCAGAGTTGGAGAGGAAAGGGAAGGGGGAAAAAATAAGACAACTCAGGATAAGCAACCAACCACACACAGAAATCTGAGCCCTGCTTTGCTCTCTGACAGGCTGGTTTGGGAAATCATAGACTCATGGAATCAGGAAGGTTGGAAAAGATCATTGAGCCAACAGTTAAAATGATAAATCTTATCTTCATGGACCTTGTGCTGTCACATCTCCAGGGGAGGAGACCTGGTGGGCACCATGAACAGCCCCCAGGAAATTTGCCTTGCAGTGTCTGTGTCCTCCTTGGGGTCAGTGGTGAGGGACTGGAGCCTGCACACCCTCCTTTTGGCCACCAATCCCAACCCAAAGCAGCACCAACAGCTGGGTTGTTGTCCACCTCTTTTACTGATTTCACAGCCCTGCTGGAACCTGTCAGGGTTGGATTTCACTGCCTTGCTCAATGAAGAACAGGCTGCAGGGATTTACAGGGATTAGGAGCTCAAAATCCATGGCATTTGCCATCTGTTCCTGCAAAACCCCAGCCTCAAACAGTGCTTTCAGTGGGTGGGATCTGCAAAGGGGGGATCAGGGCACTGTCACACCAGCACAGGGATTCTTTGGCTTCCAGGGAAAAACCAGCCAAGAAAAACCTCCAAGGAAAGCCAACAGCAGGACTGGAGGGTAAGAAACCACTGCCACCAGTTTTGCTGTAGTGTGTCCTGCATCCTTCACAAAACCACTGAATCATGGAATGGTTTGTGTTGGGAGGGACCTTAAAGATCACCCAGTTCCAACCCCCTGCCATGAGGGCTCCTGGGCTGAGCTTTTGGCAATAAAAAGTTGAATTAAAGCCCAAAAACTTCAAATGCTTTAATATGAAAGGCTTCTAGTCCTTTGGAGGAGAATTTCCTTTTGGATGTTGCCTTTTGGAAGCTCTTATCATCCAGAAGGAAATATCCAGTGTACCTCTTGTGTCCTGGATGCCAAAATGCTTTTTCTCCTTCTTTTTCCTGCTCAGAGCTTTGATATCTTGGTGAGGCAAAACCAGCCTTTCTTGTCAGAAGGAGCCAGTCTGGTTTCAAACATCAGCCTGCACCATTGTCCCTTGGAGCTGGACAATGATACTTGAACCCTGAGACCAAACTCAGCCACAGAAAGGGGCACCAGAGAAGTGGAAGGAATAAAATATATTAGATTTGCAGAATCACAGAATGGGTCAGGCTGGAAAGGAGCTTAAAGATCATCCAGTCCTGGCCCTCCTGCCATGGGCAGAGACACCCTCTCGACCAGGTTGCTCAAAGCCCCATCCAGCCTGTCCTTGAGCAGTTCCTGAGGATGAGGTGTTGGAAGCAGCAGTGATGGACTCTGGGCACTCAGGCTGGAGAAGCTGCTGCTTTTGGCAAGTCTGAACCCAGAACTGCCCGTATTTCCCTTCACCTGGGTCTCTCAGAGCATCACATGATTGTGAGGTCTCATATCAAACCTGGCTCTTGGTTTCCAGGGCCATGGATGTTCCTTCTTTTTGGCCAGGTTGGATCTTCCTCCCTTAGCATTATAAAACCTCTTTGAAGAGCCATTCAGTCACAATAAATTGCACCAGGCACTCAGGAGGCCTCAAATCCATCATTATTTCATTTTGGATGTCCTTTTCTTGAGTTTCCCCAAGGAAAGGGCAGATGGGTGACCCTGAGGGTCCAGCTGGAGGGGGTCACACTGGTACATGTGTGAGTGTATTTATGTGCAGTGAAAAGCTTAGAAAGGCTGGAATAAAAGTTTGCCTCTGTGTCATCTGACCTTGAAGCCAACCAAGACCAAGCTGTGGCCACCAACCCATTCCCCTGATTATTTCTAGAAGTCTTCACGGGTCAGTGAGCAGAAATGGTGCCACCAGGGATGAATGCTGTCCCCATGCTGCCCTGGTGGCAAGAGAAAGCCCAGGCAATGCATGTTTTACCAGTTGCCACTGGGTTAATCAGGGTTTGTTCACATCTTGAGTACTGGGACCAGTTTATAGTGCTTTTCCCCCAAGGAAGGACACTAAGGTGTCCTTTCCCCCAAGGAAGGTGCACTAAGTGTATTCACAACCTCATTTCTTTTGGTTTTCTTTTTTAATTTGCTGTTTTGTAGGAAATCTCTGCAGCATGAAAGACAATTGACCTAGTTTCTTCTGGAAAGGGTAAAATAGGAATGCAGGCTACCCAAAGTCTTTCAACCCCCAATTTTATGTGGTTATGTCCCATATCTGGAAGTGTTCAAGGTCAGGTTGGATGGGGCTTGGAGCAACCTGGTCTGGTGGAAGACATCCCTGCCCATGGCAGGAGGTTGGAAGGAGCTGATTTTTAATGTACCTTTCAACCTCAAAGATTTTAGGATTCTGTGATGTGTCACTTGCTGGGTCATTTTAGGGTTCAGTGCCCCACAGCCTATGGACTGTCACACCCCCCAGTGATGGAACCACCTGCAAATTGCCCTGAAGGAAAAGGCAATGTGTGAAAGGAATGAGGGAGTGCCAAACTCTCTCACAGCCATGAGAGTTTCTCATTCCAAATAATGTTGGATGGCAAATGGGAACGTTCTTGCTGCCATAAAGACGACACGGCCCCCTCGCCGTTTGCTCCCTCTGTTTAAAGGCTGACATCCACAGGGGCTGTGGTGGCAATAGCAACATCTTCTCACTTAGGAGGAGCTCTCAGGAAGATCTCTGCAAGCCAAGAAACCGTGGTTTTTATTAGCAGTGCTGGTGAGTGTCAGTGCTCGGCCTCTCTCTCTGCTGGCGTTAACAAGCGCTCGGAGAAAATTGTGTTGTCAAGCTCAAGTCAAGCAGAAATAATGGTACTCAAGTTCTTACTCTGCAGCCAGGAAGTGACAGCAATTCTGGTCTTTAGCATTTTTTTTTTAATGTTGATGTGCCACAGCAAACTTTTTGCCTTGCAGGAGGGCAGTTTTTCCTAGTGTGGGGTTAGTTTTGTCTTCTATAAAATTGTTTCTGGGGTCAAGAGCTCGTTTTTTGCAGCCTTCACCTCCCCTCTGAGTGCAGGTTGTTTCCCAACATGTAAAAACAGGCCTCCAAGCCACATCTGGACTTCAGGGCTGCAACACGAGTCCCTGCTGTCCTGCTCTTTCAGGGAAGTCACAGAATCACAGAATATTCTGAGTTGGAAGGGACCCACAAGCATCATCGAGCCCAACTCCTGTCATGTTAAAAGAAACTTGTCTGATATGCAGCTGTGTTTTCAAAGCATGGGTACCTACACATGTTTCTTGTCTGTGACATGTCTGGAAAGAAGGATATATTAAATGTTTCTGGAGTTCAGCACATATCAGGAGGTCTGGATTTACTCCTGTGCTCTGCTACTGACTCCCTGAGTGACCTTGGGGGAGCCTACACTCCATCTGTGCCTCGCTTTCCAGACTATTAAAGAAGAACACACTCCTCCTAAATGTTCCATCTTATATTCGGGTCAGGAGGTTCTTGCAGCAGGAATTGGCTGTCACTTGGTGCACTTTGTGCCTGGATCAGTGAAGCCACAATCCATGACAGTGTCTGCAGGCAAGTGGCAGCATTGGCTCACAGCAGGTCTGGCTTCCAGCAAGGGGTTGGTGGCTTTGGGACACACTCCTGATGAAAGAACACTCTGGTGGCATCCCTGGAGCTGGTCATGCTGTGGTGACTTACAGAAAAAAACCCCTCTCAGGCTGAAATTGCAGTGGCCACATTAACAGTTAACCCCAAGAAAGAAGCCCATGATTTTTAATTCCTTGATTTAATTTGCCTTCTCTGCTTATTTAACTTGAAACCCCAAGGTGTTTCCAGAGCTCCCCTCAGTTATTCACCCCTTGGAGAATGAACACTAGTAGACCCCTCATTTCACTTCTGAGTATGTTTGAAATCCATCATGACCAAGCTCTACAAACCCTTTTTTTCTTCTTCAGCACAAACCTCCCAATGCATTTACTCGATAGTTTAAAGGACCCCAGTGTGATGGATTTGTCCCAGCTGCTGTTAGCCCAGCTCCCATTTATCCTGCCAAACAAGGAGCATTTAGCACTGGGGTACAATCTGAGCTGCCAGCTCAGCCCTGGCTGGGGTTGTTTCCCTGGGGCAATGTCAGCACAACTTCTTGGCCAGCCTTGGGGTGTCCTCTGGGTGACTCTGCAAGGACAGGGAAGCGCATCCAAATCTTGGTGGGCGCAGAACTCAGCAGGGAGGGAGGCTGAGGAGCTCTGCATGGTGGGGTCCTCCTCGGGTGGGAGAAAGAGCACGTGTGTCCTTCACATGGGGCTCTCTGTGTCCCTCACATGGGGCTCTGTGACCCTCATATGAAGCTCTGTGTGTCCCTCACATGGGGCTCTGTGTGTCCTTCACATGGGGCTCTCTGTGTCCCTCACATGGGGCTCTGTGTGTCCTTCACATGAAGCTCTGTGACCCTCATATGAAGCTCTGTGTGTCCCTCATATGGGGATCT
>JAWWEE010000283.1:0-14807 GCA_035221455.1 Xenops minutus | reverse complement strand
AGAGCTCTGGGCTGGGGGACAAGGTGGGCATCGGGCACAGGGTGGGCTCTGGGGGCTGGCAGGGCTTTTCCAAACCTAAATGATTCTGGGATTCTGTGAAAATCATTGTGCATGTGTGTTATGTACCTGTCTCTGCGTGTGTCACACAAATGGGACTCTGTTTTCATAAGATTCCGTCTTGATGCTCATTGGAGATAAAAGTATTTGTATCAACTTGTCCTTTTAACTGTTGAGCTCCTGCTCAGTGACCTTCTGTTCCCAGAGCATTCAGGTAATGGAAAAGAATGATTCCATGAGCTATTTATAGGAAAAGACTTTCAAATGATATTTTGGAGGTTTTTTTTTTTTTTTCATGGAACATTTTATTTGTATTATCAAGCTGGAATAAATAATTGCACCCTACACAGAGTAACAATTTCTACCTGTCATGTTTTTACGGTCTTCATAATATTTATCTCTTTTAAAAATCTGAGTGATAACTTTTCTGCGTTGCCTTCCATCAAAATTAGTTGGAATATATCTTAAAATGACACCTCATTAGGGTTTTGCCAACGTATCTGCAGAGCTTTCTATCATTTCCTGAACTGCATTGCTTATATAATAAAGCTTATAGCAAATAATAATCTTCATGTCACACATTTCTGCTCTTGGGATGGATTTACTGAGGTGAATATAAAATGTGAAGTAATGATTATGGGAAGGAAAAACAAGGAGTTACCCCATCAGTCTCCTACGGCTGAAATGACTGATGCAGTAAAATAATATTACGATAACTTTGTCATTTTCTTCTCAAGATGGTGCTACAGGACTGTCATCTATTTAAATTGGGGAGGGGGGGAACTACTAAAAATATGGATTTTCACTAGTATGAATTGATGGTATGGGGGAAAAAGGATTTATTTTTATTTGCATACCTGTATATTTGTATGTATGTTATGTACCTATATATATGTATGTGTGTCTGGAGTGACAGCAGATCTATTGGCCTTGTTAAATAGACATGGAAACACAGCTCAGCCCATTAGGTGACCATCTTTCAAGCTCATTTCAAGATAAAATTCTTAATATACAAGGAATTCTGCTGCATTGATTCAAACCTGAGATAAGAACATCCCAACAGGCTGGATCCTTAGGCGGAGACATGACACAAAGCCGTGATATTTGAAGAGTTGCTGGCTTTTCCCAGCAATGCTGGGATAATTAGCAGCACTGAGACCTCGTAGTTCTAAGGGTGCACCACCCTTGGGACAACCCATGGAGAGGGCAGAACCTCAGCTCTTCTCGAAGCTGCTTGAGCTGCTGTGAGGAAATCTCAGCCTTTTTTCCCTCTCCAAACCAGCAAACCGGTTTGCTGCTGTCAGGTTTGGTTTTTGGCAGTGGATATGAAATGCTTGAGAAATCACATCCCTTCTCCCACCCTTGATGTTTCTCACGTGCTTGTTGTCACGTGGGGTTGTAAGTGATGCTGCTCACCTTGGGGTGAGCACGGAGTGATGCATTACCTGCCTTGTAGGCAGGCAGAGGTGACAAATGGAAGTGCTTCTCATGACAAATGGAAGTGCTTCTCCCCTGCATCTGGGAGAACACAGTCCCAGTGATTCTCTCAGATGACTTTTCAAAGGCAAATACACTGCCAGCTCACCTGCCTTTGATGTTCTGTCTCCAACAGGCGCTTTAACAACACGCTCCTGCCACGTGGATCTATTTGAGTTTATGAAGATTATTTTCCTTATTTTTATAGGACTAGTGGGCAGAAATAGCCCAGAAATGTTGCCAGGAATAACAGAAGAGAAGCTGATTTTCTCTCGATGTGATCGTAGTGTGGTGAACATGTGCCACCACAGGAGGTGCAGAGGGCTCAGACAGCCCCTCCATCCCTGCAGGAGTTGCAGGTATCTGCCATGCTGAGGTAGATTAATGATCTCTACTCCTTCCTTCCTTCATGGTTAACATTTTCTGCCCGTGTTTTATGCCACACACAAAGGCAACATTCCCCCAAATCCATCAATGCCTCATGGCAGTGGGAATATTGCTCCAGCACCTCCCTGGAAAGGGTGAAGAGTTGGCTGAGGAAGAGATGTAGTGGGGATGCCTGGCCAGGACTGCCATGCTTTCTTCTGCATGCAAGAACTATTGGGCCAAGAAGGAAGTGGATTCTTCATGGCTCTGACATTAGAGGTTGTTTGTAAGCAAAGGTTCTTTAATGAAAGCCAGGCCTTGCCTTTCATGGGATGGGGCAGAGCTGGCAGCACAATCAGGGCACAGGTTCAGCAACATTTCTGCCCATCAAACCCCCTGGCACTGCATTTCATGGAATCATAAAATCCCAGACTGGTTTGGGTTGGAAAGGACCTTAAATCCCATCCAGTGCCACCCTCTGCCATGGCAGGGACACCTTCCACCAGCCCAGGGTGCTCCAAGCCCCGTCCAACCTGGCCTGGGACACTTCCAGGGAGTGGATCTCTTGCTCCTCTCTGGTAAATTGGGATGTTTTTGATGTTAGGAATAGTCCAGGAGTTTGGACTTTTGGAGAGCTGTGAAAGGAGAAGATTTGTGCTCAGATTATTAGTGATATCCTGCTAGTGTGGTTTGTAAGGTGATGAGAGTGGGTCTGGAGGAAGCAGAGGGGTGGTGGTGCCCCCCTGACCTCTCTGCCAGGGCTTTTCATCCCCCTTCCTCTCCCTTATCCGTGACTGAATTATCAAAAATAATATTATCATAATTTATTATTATTGCTGCTGTTGTTGTTATAAATCTCAATCTAAATAATAATAATAATAATGATGATGATAGTATCAAACAAACATGACACACGGATATCAGGAGCTGCTCTGCTGAGCTCAACATGCTGACAGAGCAGGTGCTGATGAGAGTAACCCTTAAAGAGGGAAAGGGAAAATCCCTTAGAGGTGGAAAAGACAAACCCCTTAGAGATGGAAAGGTAAATTGGCAGTGCTGGAACAGAAGGAAAACCCCAGCACGTGCACCCCTTACCTTACCACACAGGAGCTGCTTTCTAATTTAACTTCAAAAGGAACTGGAGCACCTGTATTTCCATAGCTGGGCAAGAACAGAACCTGGCAGTGCTTCCCTTGGTGTCCTAGTCACTCTCTTAATTGCTGTATGGAGGGCAAAATTCTCCCTCCTTTCTGGTCCTAAGTGTAGATCAAAATGGGGGGGAAAAAAGTTCCTCTTTGCTGTTTGCATTTTCAGGATCCAGCCTTTCCACACGTGTTTGCAGCAGCAAAGCCTCAAACCTGGAGCTGAGGGAAGCTCTGAGTGCAGTGGTTTGCAAACAAATGACCAGAGCTCTCATTTCTCTATAAAATCCATGTTTGTTCTGGCTACAAAATGTAGGGTGACCTGTGGAGACTGGATAGGTTTGGATTAGAGATTGGGAAGGAATTGCTGGCTGGGAGGGTGGGCAGAGAAGCTGTGGCTGCCCCTGGATCCCTGGAAGTGTCCCAGGCCAGGCTGGACAGGGCTTGGAGCAGCCTGGGCTGGTGGAAGGTGTCCCTGCCCATGGCAGGATGTGGAATGGGATCCTCTTTAATGTCTCTTCCAACCCAAACCATTCCAGGATTCTGTGACTCTAAAACAGTGTGAATAAAACAACAAGAAAGAACCTAAATCTGTTGTTCTCTCTGAGCTAGGAAATGTCATTACATCCTTCTCAATGTGGTCACCACATTCATTTCATTTCTGGTTTTAGCCATGAAAGTGTCCCCTTGGATTTTTCCAACCAGTCTCTCATGACAATCTTGAAGGTTGTTTTTTTCATCCAATATATTATTAAACAGCAAGACAACTCTGAAAAATTGGTGATGTTTTCCCCCAGTAATGGTATGGAGGAGGGAATTTGCAGGAGTGAGGAAGACCAGGCAGCTGAATCCAAGGAAACAATGGATGGCAGTGACCTTGGCTGTCCATAGACATGCTGGGCTGGTTTGGGGGTGGGAATTCTCTGCCTCTGAATGACACAAAACCTGTTTCTGTGGCCCAACTAGTTTTGGTTTGATAAGAGGTTCCAGCTAATCCAAAAAAATAGTTCAAATCTGGCTCAGCAAGGGAACAGTCATGCCCTGAACTACCTTGGTAACTTGAGACAGGGGGATTTCTGAACCTGGAAGACGTGGCTGAGAAAGAACCCAGTGTGAAAAGCAGGGAAATTAAAATCCTTGGGCTCAGCAGGGGTACAAGGCCTGCACAAGAGCTCCAGAAGGTGTGTGGCTGAACTGGGAGGGAAGGAATGGCCCAGGAATGAAACAACACACACGGGGTTAAATGGGGGAGTTCAAGACGTTGTTCAGACCGTGAGACAGAAAATGAAAAAGTGACTCTGGTGCAGCTGAAAGGACCAGCAGCAACAACCACAGGTGAGTTCTAAAGGCAGAAACAGAGGAGTGGGACAAGGGGGTGAAGAGGACAAGCAAACAAAGCCTCAAATAACACACACAACATCAAAATGTCTTTCCATGGGTCAAAAAGGTGAAGGCCAAGAACAAAAATGACAACTCTGACTGTTTCCTGGGATGGCAAAGTGTCAGTTCAGGTCAACTGAGTCATTAAGGGAAGATTCTTCTACCATGTTTTCTTGTCTCTGCCTTCAGCACTGAATTCAGTGGTGGCATATCTGCCTTAGGGCTACTCCTCCCAGCCACTGAGGGTGATGCTTTGCCAGAGTTGCCACAAAGGAAATAGTGGGAGCAAGAGAAGAGATGTATTTCAGACCCAGGGAAGCAGCAGGTGGGCTCTTTCTCCATGAATTTCCTACCCATCTCCAAGAGCTAAGCAGAAAACACTGAAAATCAAGCCCATAATTAACAAATTAATTCCATTCCTCCATTAGACTGAGGTACCACTGGAGCTTTCGTGGTGAAAAGGTGTCTCCTCTGGAAAATCGCTGAGCTCCTGCACTGCTACAAAGGTGATTAATCTAAAAGGGAATGTGTTTAATGGGAGAGGAACTTTATGAACTTTATACCCATCAGAGCATGCACAGATGACTAACTGGGGTGGCTGGAAAGGCAGTTCCCAGAGGTGCAGATAATGCTGGAAATAACCACTACAGGACTTGGTGAACTTCCTAGCAATTCCCTCCTGTTGCTGAATAGAGGATAGTGGCACACCAACCCCTCCTGCTCTCTTGGTCAAACATCCCAAAAGAGCACTGGAGATGTGCATGGAACCATTGCTGTCTAAGCAGTGCTGCTGCTCCTGTTTCCCCAGCAAGCACAAGTGATCGCTGCATGCAGAATAAACCACCAAGTGTTCTGGGCTCTGACAGGCACATCCCCTGTGTTTTCTAAGAGCCCTCTCTGTGCTTGCTGGAGCTCACAGAGAGGGTTTGAGAGCTCTCTCGTCCAAATTGCTCTGTTAAATGACACAAATTGGTTGAGTTCCCTCCTATGTGCTTAATAAAAATAAAACTTGGTTAAATCATGCATGGCAAGACTTGCTGGTAGAACAATCCACGTTTGCCCATTGCACAAATTTACCCACTGCTTGCTGACCCTTAATAAGCTGGTCCTCAACATGACCCACCAATGTGCACTTGCAGCCCAGAAAGCCAAACATTTCCTGGGCCACCTTGAGGGAGGGGATTCTGGTCCTCTGCTCTGCTCTCCTGTGATCCCACCTGGAATGCTGCATCCCCAGCATAAGAAGGATGTGGAGCTGCTGGAGTGAGTCCAAAGGCCATGAGGATGACCAGAGGGTTGGAGAATCTCTGCTATGAAAACAGCCTGGAGAAGAGAAAGCTCTGCAGAGACCTCAGTGCAGCTTTCAGTGCCTGAAAGGGGCTTGCAAGAAAGATGGAGAGACACTTTCTGCAAGGGCCTGGAGTGACAGGACAAGAGGGAATGGCTTCAGACTGAAAGAGATTTAGATGAAAGATGAGGGAGACATTCTTTACTGTAAGGATGGTGAGAAATGGGAAGATGTTGCCCAGAGAAGCTGTGGCTGCCCCTGGATCCCTGGAAGTGTCCCAGGCCAGGTTGGACGGGGCTTGGAGCAGCCTGGGCTGGTGGAAGGTGTCCCTGCCCATGGCAGGGGGCAGAACTAAATGGTTTTTAAGGTCCCTTCCAACCATCACTGAGCTTTCCTATGAGCCACAGGCATTAATTTACCTTTCACAGGTTGTCCTGCTCCCCACTTGCTGTTTTGCAGCGCTGAGCAGCCAAGGGTCCAGTGAGGGAACCCCCCAAAAAAAACCCAGATAAATGTAGGATTCAAAATTGCATCCAAGAGAAACCTTCAGGAGTCGAAGGCTCCGATCCCATCGACCTGAACTTCAACTCCCTGTGGCTCCTTTTAAAATCTCAGCCTAAATTTCAGCCAGGCAATACCAGCTAAACACCGTGGGGCTCCTTTCAACACTCAGGACTGAGTAATAACAGACCGCAGGGGTAAAAGAAATAAATGGCCACGGTGGTCTTCATTTTTCCAGACCCTTGGTGAGACAGCCACGAAGTTTGCAGTTGCTTGGGCTTCAGAACCCTTGGTTTGCTCTCTGCCTTGTCACACGAAAAAGAAGAATGAGCAAAATGTTTTTCCAGTTTCCTCCGGAGGGTCTCACTTTCTCACCGAGCTTTTCCCAGCTGATCCACTTAAAATCAGGCAGCAGTTTCTTGAGGAAGCGATTTCCTTCTGTGTGTGTGTGCCCTGAAATATTTGAAATACTTCTCGGGCGCCTCGGCGAGCTGTTGAGCTGTTTTCTAGCGCTTATTCCGAAGGGAATTCCCAGCTGAGCCGCAGCTTTTCCCCCCCACCTAAATTCCACCTTCCAGCGGATCCCTCGCCCCCAAGGCGGACGCTTCTCCTCCCGCCCGCCTGACACCAACCAGAACCGGGCGCTCGCTTTTTCACCGAGCGATGTTTTCCCTAATTAAGAGCTCCTCAGTAGTTAATTGTGCCATTAGCGGCAGTTCTGACGGCAGGAGCAGCCCCGTGTGCGGAGGATGAGGCTGGAAGCCCGCTGGAGCATCCCCGCCGGGAGCCGCACGTCGGACTAAATTGGTCCCCCGAGGGGTCTTGCTCAGCTGCCGTGGGGATGGGTTTGCCTCTGGAATAAAAGCAGGAGCTGCCACGGCTCCTCCGGTGCGTGTTAAGTCGCGAATCCCTCGCGTGGAAGGGATCAGATGGGGGGGTGAGTGTCCCTGCGTTGTCCCCTTTGTCACTCAGCTGCTCTGTCATTGCCCTCCCGGCCGGGCAATAGGGATGGAAAATACGGCTGAAATAAGGTCTGGGAGTGACAGCTCACTGAAAACCAGCACGGGCAAAACGAAGCGGGGATACGAATTGGAATTATGACCGACGAAATCAGCGCGGGACAAGGAGAAGTCAAATAAATGTCACAGATTTATTCCCCCCAGCCCTCCCTCCCTCCCGGTTCTGCCTCCTCCCATCAGTGGTGAAGGGAGAGGGAAGGTGGGGGTTCCACTCAGAGCATCACACCTTGTTCCTGCCACTCTGCCAGGAGTCCTGTCCTTGTCACAGGGAGCAGAGATGGAGCTGCAGAACCCGCTGAGCTCTGCCCTCGGTGCCCTCTGCTCCAGCTGTGCCAGCCAAGTGCCCTCAGCTGCTCCTCAATGCCCCTTCCATGTCCTTCCCATCCTCATGTCCCTCCCTCGGACAGTTTCCAACAGCTTTAGGTCTTATCTTGAGGCACCCAAAGTGTCCCCGAGGTAAAGGGGACAATCCCCTCCCTCAGTGCTGTGTGTGATGCCCCCAGGACTGGGATGTCCCTCCTGGGTGCCAGGGCACTGCTGCCTCATATTTAACTTGTCACCAGCCAGGACCCCCAGGCCCCTTTCCCTGTCGCTGCCCTCTCCTTTGGAACACCATATCCTTATTTCACCTGATTTCTGACTTCTCTGCCCTGCCAGGACCGTCCCCTCTGCCAAACCAGAGATGTTCCACTGCCACCCAACCCTGGCCTCGCTTGCCTCCCTCTCTGAGCCCCTGAAACCTCAGCCAGGACTTTTTGTGGTTTGGGATTTGGCAGGAAAGGAAAGAGAAGAGCATTCACGGTGCCTCCACCTAAGCAGTGAGGGAGGTATCGAGGTGAGGAAGGCTGGCATGGGTACAAGGTCTCCAAAGCTCCACCAGGGTGGAATCCCATCCCAAGCAAGGTGGAGGAAGAGATCTTGCCCGTGGCATGATTTATAGGCACGTTAAACCACAATGTGTTTTAATGATTATTTAGGAACATGGGAGAAGGGAAAAATGAAGAAGGAATGGTTTGGGCTGCTTGGAATCGATATATCTATTAGAAGATAAATTCAGGTTTAAAAGGGGGTGTTCATTTAGTGTCATTAATTGACCAATAGGCTGATAATCCCTCTCACTGTGTGTGGGCTTGTGGTATAATCCTGCCTTCAAGAGTTTACACAGGAAACAATATATTTGATAACTATTAAATTATATTAAAAATTAAATCAAATCAATTTTGCTTCTACAAATATTCTCTACATTAATAAAAAAAAATTATTCTGATCTTTCATATATAAGACAGAAGTCAGTGGGAAAAAATTAGCAATTATTTTCCAAAAAGCAAGGGCTGCACATAAGGAGAGTAACAGAAGGATTATTCCCAGTGCTCCAGCTGAAGGTGGGATGTGTGACTGGAGCTCAGCTGGTGCTGCCCCACTGGTGTTCAGCTCCAAGGATTTGGGGGCTGCCAGGACAAGGGGGAGAACAGGGAACCAGCACAGGGTGGGATTTTTGGGGTGTTCCAAGGCAGGGCCAGGAGTGGCACTGGATGATCCTTGGGGATCCCTTCCAGCTCGGGATATTCCACAATTCTGTGAATAACAACATTTGCCTTTCAAGTGGTACAAAGAAATGGAATAATTGTTGTTGTGAGTTCAAAGAAGTCCCAAACAAACCAGACAGGTGACAAAGCAGACAAAGCTGTCCAGTGGAAAGGTGTGACAGAATTCCTACAGCTGGAAAGGTGGGAAAACCTTCCAAGCAGCTCTAACATTCATTTCCAACAGAAGAGAAAAGAATGGAAAGACACAAAAGGTGCAGTTAAATCCAGGATTATAAGTCATTTCGTGAAAATCTTGCACAGGTTCTATGGAATCATGGAATATCCTGAGCTGGAAGGGACCCACAAGGATCATCCAAGTCCAACTCCTGGCCCTGCCTTTGAATATTGGCAAGAAAAGTGTGATTGCACGTTAATTAAATATCTGAGGGGCTACAGCAACAACTAAGTGGTATTTCCCAGCTCCAAGAGAGTGGATTGCTGCTTCTCCCAAGAAAAAAGTCCCCATGGGAATTGTGAACTTGAGCCCTCTGGGCAGGAAAGGTTGAAAATCCTTGCTGTGTTGAAACAGTGTGTTTGGTAATCTTAAAATCCAAAAGGGATTTGGGGGAAAAGAGTTCCCCAAACTCCCCTGGGACCCACAAAGAAGGGGTGAAAAAGGGTCCCCAAAACCATCTTGGACTTCCAAATTAGGGGTGAAAAGGGTCCACAAAAGCTCCTGTGACCCCAAAAGTGGGGATGCAAAAGGTCTCCAAAAGCACCCAGGACCCCTGAATTTGGGATGAAAAGGGTCCTCAAGGACCAGGGACCACCAAAGTGGGGGTGAAAAGGGTCCCAAAAATACTCAGACCCCCAAATGGGGATGAAAAGGGTCCCTCAAACCCCACTGGGACCCACAAATTAGAGGTGAAAAGGGTCCTCAAAAACATCTTGGCCCCCCAAATTGGGACTGAAAAAGATCCCTAAAAACTCCTGAGACCCCCAAACTGGGGGTGCCAAGGGTCTCCAAAAATATCTGGGACCCCCAAACTTGGTTGAAAAAGGTCCCCAAGGACCGGGGATCACCAAATTTGGGGTAAAAAGCGTCCTCAAAATACTGTGACCCTCAAATTCAGGGGGGTGAAAAGAGTACCACAAACACCCAAATTATGAGTGGAAATGGCCCCCAAAAACATCTTGGATCCCCAAATTAGGGGTGGAAAGGGTCTCAAAAACACCTGGGACCCCCAAATTGGGGTGAAAACAGTCTCCAAGGACCAGGAACCACAAAATTTGGGATGAAAAAGGTCCCCCAAACAGTCTTGGGACCCAAAAATTAGAGGTGAAAAGGGTCGCCAAAAACATCTTGGACCCCCAAATTGGGAGTCAAAAAGAGCCCCAAAACTCCTGAGACCCCCAAATTGTGGGTGCTAAGGGTCTCCAAAAACATCTGGGACCCCCAAACTTGGTTGAAAAAGGTCTCCAAGGACCAGGAATCACCAAATTTGGGGTGAAAAGCGTCCTCAAAATACTGTGACCCTCGAATTCAGGGGGGTGAAAAGAGTACCTCAAACCCCCAAATTATGGGTGGAAATGGTCCCCAAAAACATCTTGGATCCCCAAATTAGGGGTGAAAAAGGTCTCAAAAACACCTGGAGTTCCAAACTGAGGGGTGAAAAAGATCCCCAAAACACCTTGGACCCCTAAATTTGGAATGTAAAGAGTCTCCAAAAACACACGGGATGCCCAAATTTGGGGTAAAAAGGGTCTCCAAGGACCAGGGAGCATCAGCTTTGTGGTGAAGAGGATTCCCAAAAGTGGTGGGAGCCCCATTTTCAGGGCTCATGCTCTTGGCACTGGAGGAGTAAGGAAGACTTCCCATGGATTCCAAGAGCTTTGGGCAGGGATGTTCAGTGGACAGGGAATTGCTCAGGATGGAGAAGGTCCTCCCTGCCCAATCTGGGAGCTGGGCAAAGGACACCAGTGACATTGGACTGCCCTTGTTTCCAAATTTCTTGTTTGCAGGGGAGGAATTCCAGAGCTCTTCGTCCTGGAATGTCCTTTCTGCTGGAGAAAGTCTCTGTGATAGGTACAGACGAAGTGGGTTTGGGGTGGAAGGAGGAGGGAGACTTGGAGGATGGAGGGGAGAAAGGGGAGGCAAATTGTAAAAACAAAGAAGAGCCACCAGGGACCAACCACCATTGCAATCCTGGTGTATCCCTTGGCTCTAGAAGGTCTTTTCCCACAAAAAATTCCATCAAAGCCAGGACATTCCTGCCACGAGATGATGTTTCTCCAAAAAGGTACCTCCATCCCTCAAAATCCAAGAGGGATTACATCTTCCCCCCTGTGCTCCATTAAGCATTAAAACATCCTCCCCTCTTCTTCTTAGGCAAGGATTTCATTATTATAACCTCTTCTTTTATCATTGTGTCTTCTTATTTTAGAACCAGTTCAACTTTCTTTCCTGACACATGAAAAACACCCACAAAAAGAACCCCAAAAGGAAGCTGACTAATTATTCCTGGGAAACAATGAGGTTACAGAGACCATCCTGGTTTTCACCTGGTCTCTCCCATTTGAAATCACTTTAGATCACTAGTCACAAACCCAGTAAAAATTATAAAAAATTACTCAGGAATGGGAAATGCCACAAAAAGCTAATTGAAAAATCCTAAATAATGAGGTACAACAGAAGAGCCAAACATGCCCTGGGGAGCAGGGGGGTTGTGTAGTGACAGAATAAGTGGGAATGGCCTTAAGATGAGGGAGGGAAGGGTTGGATGGGATTTTGGGAAGGAATTCCTGGCTGGGCAGGTCCTGGCACAGGTTGGGCAGAGAAGCTGTGGCTGCCCTTGGATCCCTGGAAGTGTCCCAGGCCAGGTTGGATGGGGCTTGGAGCCACCTGGGCTAGTGGAAGGTGTCCCTGGGCTAGTGGAAGGTGTCCCTGGGCTAGGGGAAGGTGTCTCTGGGCTAGTGGAAGGTGTCCCTGCCCATGGCAGGAGGTGGAATGGGAAGATCTTTAGGGTCAAGACCAAAACCATCCTGGAATTCTGTGATTCCGTGAATGTCTCATATTTCTCTTCAGTCAGAGACTTTCCCCCCTGGGCCAGGGCTGGGGCACCCCCTCAGGCTGTAACTCAGAGAACAGCAACTCTGAGGAACCAGGAGCTGTAAAACTCTGCCTTTTGGGCCAGCCTGGGTGGGGGGGAAGGAGGAGAAACCACCTTTTCAGGAACCAGGCAGACTGTGAAGTGATCCCGTGAGTCACCTCCACTGAACTTCACTTACTGGCAGGGCTGCTCAGATTCCTGCAGCTGAGGGGTAATTTTACACTCGAAGGCAGAGCTCAGAAGTCTCAAGGCCAACTTGTGTCGACTCGAAGCTCTCAAGAATGTCTCAAGCAGCCAGCAGCTGTTCCTGCTCACGCTTCCCATCGGTGAAAACAAACCCGTCCTCTTCCAAACCGCGCCGCGAACGGAGACGGCACAGCCCGCGTGGCAGGGCAGGCACATCCTCACCCAGCCTGTCCTCGTGGAATCATGGAATGGTTGGGCTTGGAAGGGACCTTAGAGATCATCTCATCCCACCCCCTGCCATGGGCAGGGACACCTTCCACTAGACTAAGTTGCCCGACCCAGCACAACTCCAGGATATCGATTTAATAGCAGGGTGAATAATTAACGAGCCTTTTCTAATGGTTTTGGTGTTTCCTCCAGGCGACTTTATCACCCAGATTTCTTCCAGTGGGATGATTTAACTTGCCCCTCCCTCAGCACAGTTCCTCCATCCCATGAAATGCAGATGGAAACTGTGAAGGTGGTGTTGATATCCCAAATTTCTTGTCATCAGAGAGGAAGAAACCATCACCTTAATGGCACCATCGATAGTTCTGGTGATTCTGTGAGGGTAGAACTGATGGCACCCTCAATATTTCTGCTGATTCTTCTGAGCCTGCTTTTCTTTCTTTTTCTTATCACTAAAACATTCTTTAGCAATTTAAACACAGTCACATTATCTTGGCTCTTCATTATTTCACAATCACTGCAATGACCACAACATTCAAACACACTCATGGAGAGGTAAAAGGGAAAAAAAAAATAAATAAAGAGAGAAATTAAGGAAACCAAAGATTTTTATCATGGTCAGGCCTCACCATTGATATGCAGAAATGCTACAAACCTTGGGGTTTAACTTTTAGAAGTGAAGCCAAGATTTTCTCTGAGTGTTTGTTTGTGAATGGTGAGATGGACCAGGGCTGGAAACAATTTGGAGCACTTTTCCCATGGCAGATGGACATGGAAGAACATTTGGCCTGGCTCTAGTAGGCATTGAACGGGAGAAGGGAGGCAGAAATTCCTCTCCTGATGGACACCTGCCTATGGAGAAGGTGAAATACTACAAAAAATCCTGCCCTGTGTGGGTGGGGAGGCCCTGGCACAGGTTGGACACATCCCTGGCACATCCCTGGAAGTGTCCAAGGCCAGGCTGGACAATTCCACCAGCAGAATTCATCAGTTTTTGCTTCACAGTGAAGGACAGATGAAACCCAGAAATATTGATGGTGCTATTAAGGTGATGGTTTCTTCCTCACTGATGACAAGAAATTTGGATATAAACATCACCTTCACAGTGTCCCTCTGCCTTTCCATGGGATGGAGGAACTGTGCTGAGGGAGGGGCAAGTTAAATCTTCCCACTGGAAGAAATCTGGGTGACAGGGTTGCTCCTCAAAGCCATGAGGCAAGGGCTGCTCATCCTGTTAGTAAATGAATACCCTGGAGTTGTGCTGGGTCAGGTTTTTGACTGTGTCCCCCTGACAGGTCAAGGGGAACAGGGATGAAGAACCAGGTGGTAAAAGAGAGTGGTGAGAGCAGACAGTGCCTGAGTGAGGTTAAACACAGCAGGACCCCTCTGCTGTGGCAGGAATTCACCCTGCAATTACCAACCAGTCGGTCAGAAACCCTGGAAAAGCTCCAGTCAACCACACCAACCTGTTTCTCTGCTCCGTATTTCTTTCTGCAGCTCTTCCGACAGAGCCAGAGGCTCCTTGTGCTTCTTTATCTCACTCCACTGAAATTAGGAGGAGGGTCAGTTCTCTGCTGAGCTCCAACAGGGAAGTTCTGAACTGCAGTGGGAGCAGCAGCTCCATGGGAAGAGATCCACTGCTTTGACACACTGAGGGTATGTTTGAAGAACAGTTTTGATTGTATAGATGAGCCTAAAGAGCTTGTAAGTGCATAAAGGAATAACAGAATCATAGAAGGCTTTGGGCTGGAAGGGAAGTTAAAGATCATCTCATTCCAACCACCTGCCATGGGCAGAGACACCTTCCACCAGCCCAGGGTGCTCCAACCTGCCCTTGGACACTTGCAGGGATCCAGGGGCAGCCACAGCTTCTCTGCCCACCCTGTGCCAGGGCCTGCCCACCCTGCCAGCCACCAATTCCTTCCCAATATCCCATCTACCCCTTCCCTCCTTCAGTTTAAGGCCATTCCCCTTTGTGCCATCACTCCAGCCCTTGTCCAAAGTCTCTCCCTCCTTTTTATGACCCCCTTTAGGTCCTGAAAGGGGCTCTGAGGTCCCCCCTAAGCTTTCTCTTCTCCAGGATGAACAGCCCCAGCCCTGCCAGTCTGTCTTCAAAGGAGAGGGAGTTGTCTGTCAAAACAGTAACATCCAGAATTTGTGACATTTGCAGACTGAGGTGTCCTCAGGAAAAGGACATGAGACCCTGATAAGGCAGACATTTCATGAGAACTAGAGCACAGCTAAAATATGGCTCTCAGCTCTTCCCAGGGTCACCTTTGCAGGGCAATATTGGTTCTGTTCTCTTTCATTTATTTATTTATTTATTTTTGAAGAGGTTCAGTCTAGGTGTGGCCTGAGGCTTCTGTTAACACACATTGCTATAAAATGGGATAAAACCTGGCAGCTGGGAGCGCCATGATTAGCAAAAAAATATGCTATAGAAATATTTCACAGAATCCCAGGATCCCTGAGGCTGGCAAAGCCCTGCCAGCCCCCAGAGCCCACCCTGTGCCCGATGCCCACCTTGT